>NW_019290921.1:78098-106954 GCF_000500325.1 Leptinotarsa decemlineata | reverse complement strand
AGAAGAGAGTTGAATTAGAAAAAATTGCATATTCCAGAAACCAATATCCGGAATCCAAATTAGAAAAGTCGGCCAAAAATATCTGATATGTCGGGCAGTCAGCCTTAAGGTGCTTTCACTTCCTTATCTAATTAATTGTGTGCATAGTGATTAAGTGTGTATCTACCGGATACACTCTCGGATGAGGTCTCTGGTTCTGACTTGTCGGCTTCGTGTTCTTGTCCCTTTCGCAATATCTGGAGTCATCCCTGTTTAGTGCGTCGTGGAGAACACGCTGCGCTGGGTTGGAGTGTGTACGGATACGATCGAAAACGGTTTCGGCGTGATTTCTCATGAATGCATCCACGTACGGGGTGCTAAGATCCAGGTTCCGGTAGATGAATCTGTTGGGTATACATCTAGGAACGTTTACGGCCGCCCACAAGCAGGTGTTCATACACGTTTGGATTTGGCATCTGTATGTTTCTTAGCATTGGGTTCAGGCAGTGGAGGCATACAAGCAGTTTCACTTGAAGACCCATGTCACTCCTTTGCCCTATGATGGAAAAGAGATTATGTCGAGCAGCTTTTGCGCCAGCCCTAACCTATTTTGAATATGGGACGTGCTTCCTTGGTCCACGGAACCTCCTGTTCATTGAAGATGTACTTTCCTCCAGGTGAACAAAATCGCCTAACACTTGTCAGCGATGATACTGACCTTCCACAGGTTGGCCCCCTCCTCTAATCTGTCCATTTGCTGTTGCAGGTATCCTGTAACTGACGCGTGATGGATCTCGCCAGTGGTGCTGTGTCATCCGCGTAGAGAGTCAACTTGTTGAAGTTGTTTTCTGGCTTAGGCACGTACGTACACCGAGAAGAGGTGAGAGAAAAGAACTGCGCCTTGTGGGACTCCTGCTTCCAAGAGTCGCCTGGTTGAGAGTTATTGTCCTTCTCTGCATCGGCTTCGTCGGTACAAATGCATTGCTGTACCCAACTGACCTTGAAGAACAAGCCTGAGTAAATAATGGCAATGACATCTTCCCTTACGAAGAGACTAAATCCTTGAATATCAAAGTTAAACGAGGCTCCCCAACGCGGTCAGTTACAAAGACAAGCTTCAAAATTGACCGTCGAGTAGATTCTTTCTCTGTCTGTCACTATAGCGTTTACTACATGGCAACATTGAAATAAAGAAGACGAATCTCGTCGGCGGTCGATTCCGAAGCTTGGCTTCGCAATTGACCGCCGTGGGGAGCCTCGTTTATCTGTGATATCTGAGGATTGAGTTATGTGTAGATCCCATAGATGCTGGACAGTTGAGTTCAGCAATGCATTTGTGGTTCAGCCTAACACCACTGACGAAACCTACGGCGGGTCGAAACAAAGCTGTCTTGGTGTTGGATCACAAATGCGTCACGTTTAGTCTCTGGCTTTTAATATGTTTGGTATATCGTCCTTGGTTGGTTTTGCTCATTCCAAACTGCCTGAGTAATGAACATAGCAAAGAGTTTGAAGGGTATTGTAGTAATTATAAAAAGTTTTGATATTTTGATCATGATATTTTTGGAAAATCGAATAGCATTCAATAAATTATGTCAGCCAGTGATTCTCAAAAATAACTTGAAAGAGAGTCAACCATTCCAAAAAATAGTACGGCATTTGTAAGGCAATTGTCATCACATAAAATTCACTGCTTATTACGATTTAGATCTTTATGATCGACCTGGTCCGTACTTTAACGCCTTCCTAAAANTGGAATGATGGTCATCTGAATGTTCAAAAATAAATATTCTTATTCAAAACAAAAATCACTGCCAAAGTTTATAATCATACAAGACTTTGAAGTATACAAAATCTTTAAAGTTGTTTCAAATTGGTAAAGTGGGATGAATAATTTTTCATAATTTCACGTTAAGTGATAAATTAGGTCCCGAATAACTATTTTGACAAAAACATGAATAATTTTCAGCTGATCTATCATTCAGAAATCTAATTAATAAATTACAATTTTGTGTAGAGCTTAAATTTAGGTCAAGCTGAAAATAAATTTTTATACTGTGAATACAGAAGTGATTCGAAATGAAAATTGGTTCTTTGTATGACACTTATAACATTTTTTATAAGTCAACAAAGTCGAACGCAGTGCACAATGTTTTCTGAAGTTATGGAGAAGAGCCTTTTCATGAATTCTGTACCAAATATTGGTAGATCTTCAATGAAGAAAGCAATGTCTTACCGCCTCATCGTTCTTACTTTTTCCCTATAAGAAGGAAGCCTTCAACAGATGCATTGTTTGCTCTGGAGTGCCTCAAACAGAAAAAATTAAATGATTCTTCATGTGAGCCATAGCTAGTGACCAGAGGCATACCACAGGAAACTGTTCTTGGGCATATTCTATTCTTCTTGTACACCAATAATAATTTTTCAACATCGAATTGCCTTGGAAAGATATCATTTGGTGATGATGCGACGATTTCTTGTGTTGTGAAACATTGGAGGATGCATATGATATATAGATGCAAAACAATTTTCAACTGGTTCTAAGTTTTGACCTACTAAGTGTTAATGTGAATGAAACTGGATTTATTAATTTTTCCTCAACGAATGAGAATCAACCAACTGTAGAAGATATGAATTGATGGATGTAGTTGTTACTACATGGTAGGAGATCATCATTAAATATGAGAAATGAAACTTTCTATGTTTTTTTACTACTTTCATTCGTAACTAATGTTGTAACATCAGTTTCCTCCTATAAAGACATTTTCAAAGAATAACAATAAACTGAAATTGAATTATAATGTTATCCCTCATACATATCTACTGTATGTAATAAAACAGGTACTTAACTTAATTGAGTACCTGACATGTGTTTCCCTGTAACAATTTGGATACGCTAATTTGAAAACTGGTGGGTAAACTAGATCGATTTGATCATTTATCAGATTACATCCGCAATACTTATGCTCATGACTTTCTAAGGATTGCAACCTTTGGTTGCATAGTGAAAAATTTCCGTATCGTTTAGATCCGAGAACTTGTAGTTGCATCCCAAGGAATGGTTTGAAAACGTCGAATCATTTTAACTAACCTAACATAAACACTATCACACTCCGGACGCTTAAGCTGATAAACTCCAGACAAGATGGGGAAAAGGGAGAAATTGTACAGAGGCGCTATATAATGAAACTGGATTGCAACAACTCTATACCTTCCACTTCTTACTTTGGATTGCCAGTTCATTAATCACATCTGTACAGTAACAGAGGATACCCAGAGTACCAGACGTACAAGTTACAGAATGAATGTCCCACTTTGCAAATATACTCATAATCTAAAATTCAAATCTTATCTTGGCCCTTGGCCTACCTGCGGCTTTCAACTCAATTTCAAGCCATTCTATGTAGAGGAACGAATTAAAGAAATACGGGACTATCAACTACCACAAACTTGAAAAAACTCTGGATGGTTGATTATGAAAAGAGGCATCGAAAGTTTTTTCAATTTCCTATAGGTTTTTGAATTTGTCCTAATTTATTTATTTGCCATTGTCTCTCTTCCTCTCTCTATCTCTTGCTTTAATTTTCTTCTATTCACTTTTTTTCTTCCTCTCTTTTCTGTATGTAATTGAATAAATCATGACTGTGAGATTTTCACTAAACGATTTTACAAAAACGCAACACCATACAATGGCTTCTTCGGTGAATTTATTGAAAAGCTCATATGAAACCAAGACTCAGCAAACTATTTGAACTTATTAACTATCTTTCAAATAGAGGAACACACTGAAACCTACATTTAAATTCTCAGTTGTTCTAAGTGATGTATTGCATGAAGATTCATCCAAAAATGTTTCACTCATCAAAAATCTATTTAATGAAAGATGAAAGATGTATGTAACAAAAACCTAGTATTGAGATATTTGACCTTGAAGTTGTCATGGTGGTACTTTTTTTGTATTAATGTTTTTGAAGCCCTATGTGTAACCATACTATTCGTAGGTGTGGTAAACGTGTGGTAAGGCAGAGGAAACGATTTAATATCTGCTGAATAATAAAAACACAAGTTTCTATGTACATACCTCCTTCTTCCTCAATTATTTTTTCATAATTGCATTTATCAGAGGGGACGAAATGGGTAAGTGCATGCAATTCAAAATACTTTCGTATATGTATTCAAAGTTATATTTTGTTCTGTAAATTAAAACATAATCAAGATTCTAATGAGTATTTCAACAAAAACAGGTATGCGAAAACTGTTCCAAGCAGCCACCTTTTCATTTTAGGTTCCTTCAGGTTCTTCGTGTAAAACATGTTCACACAACCATTTGTGTTGATCTGGAATGAAGCAATGTTGTTCTTTTAAATTTTCACGTTTTTCTTTGGATATTGCGCCAGTTCTGCGAATATCAAAATTTTCAGGAAGAGAAGACGGATTTTTCTAATTTTTGTGAATATTGACCTCCTTAAAGGGAGTATAATAATCCAAGCTCTCCTTGAAGAGGTATGACCTATACGTATCTACATGGATCCATTCAATTCCGTCTCTGAAATATACTTTTTCATTCACAACATCTTTTTTTCTATTCATAAGTTTCATTTTTTGTGATAGGTCCTCAGTGTCTCTGAAATGATGTTCCATTGTTCCATATCAATGACCATGCTTTTTTTAGTGGAAGAGGTAATAATTTCACGATATTATTGAGGGGTACAAATAGTTTGGTGTTTTCTCAGTATTTTTTCTATTCGACCAAAATCCCGGTCCGAATCCAAGTTTGAATGACCTACTTCAGGAAACTTGTGGTCGATTATTTTGAATATATTTTTCGTATAAGATATTGATAAATACAGAACATTAGGAAAGTTTTGTTCTGCCCTGCGCAGGAGTCTGTCCAAATAATCGAATGATTTTTTTGTTTGAGTGCCAGTTCAACTTCAATGGTTCTTAAAAGACAACTGGAAATCTCACTACTACCGCAGGCTATGTCTTCTGTCCACGTGCAAAAAACTGCCTTGTCCACTTCTTTAGTTATAATGTGAATGCCTAAATTATAGAACCACATTTGACGAAGATAAAATTATTTCCAAGTACTGAGTCGAGGCAAAGGCATGGTTTGTTGGAGATCGAATGTTATATATGCGACCCCATTAGAATTTTTGGCTAGTTCTCTATCGACTTCCTGAGCCGCAAAAGCTGCTTTGTAGTTTTCGGTATGTTCCTCATTTGCAGTACCTGAATCGCAAGTGCTGCAAGTGTCACTTTTGGGATGTCCAAATGACAAATTAAATTCATTGGTGAAGATATAGCGGTATGTGCATTCTTTGACTTTGAATCCATCAGGGACTTTGTCAGCATTACATGTGTCAATATAAAGTTTATGCATAAGTGGGAGTGTCAGAAGAGGGGAAAGGTACTTCTTATGGATATAACAATTGCTTGAATAGTGCGATGATTCTGAAGGAACACTCGAAATTTGCTTGATTATGTAAACAATGACATCTTTGGGAGTTTTGTTAGGTCTATTGTTATGTTTTCCTCTTTTGTCTGGTAGGGGGGCTGCTAAACCTTTCTTTATTGACTGCGGGATTAAGTCAACCTTTTTCGTGCTGATATTGTATAATGAAGCGAAAGCTCGTTTACATAAAGCAGTTTGTTTTCCCCCATGGGTTATACTATATTGGAATGAGGCTGTTTTGTGTTGTAAAGCTCCGGTTCTCTGTCTTTTTGTGGGGTTTATTTTCAAACTATTATACAGTAAAGAATTTTTAGCATTTATATCCAGTTTGAAAAAAGATGACATTATCATGTTCCTGTCTTCAATTGTGAATGACTGCGAACACAGTCGGCGACAGTTTTCAGGGCATAAGTTACCTGTGACAGGTTTTAACTGACCCTTATAATTTCTGTAGGCCTCTCCTTTTTGTCTGCAGAGTGCAGCTTTATTTTTTTTTTTCCATTCGAATGGACTTCTTTTCCTTTTTCTACTCACTTTTATTTTCGGTTCAAAATATTTATTTTTTACACTAATTCCTTTATTTGTTTGACGTACCGATATGTTGTCGTCCTCCATCACTTCCATATTATTAATATTATGATCTTCAATCGGTTCATCACTACTTGTTACATCCATCATTTCACTAGCATTCACCTTTTCCTTTACTCTGTCATTTTCATGTTCTGTAACTGCGTCGTCCAACGAATCGACGTAATCCTTCTCATCTGGCACGTATTCATCACTAGAGTTGTCGCCGAATAAGTCANAAAAAACTGAAAATTAAGTATTAAAAGATTCCAAGACAAGTTACTTCACGACATTTCGATTGTTCGTATCCACAATCGTCTTCGTTCGATGACTTATTCCTCCGAGATCTGACTATTTATAGGTTATTCGAGTGATTTCACCTATCCCCTCTTCCCTCTCACTGCTTCATTGGATTTTAGCGGGAGCTGACCGTTTGGCAGGAGTTGGTCGTATTCCTCTTATTATAGGTTTCCATATGTTGTGTATCTCTACGCTAGCTTAGCTAAATGCGTTGTTGGAAAATATATATGCAGATTCTTTGAATTTTCTCCTGAACCAGTGTTCCCTCTTGTGGATGATTTCAGCTTGAGACCACTTGATGTTATGTTGATGAGTCCAAACACTCTCTGTTATTCCTGATTTGCTGGTTTCTTCTCGCTGTGTGTGTTTCTTGTGGTCGGCAATACGAAATTCCTTTGGCCTCTTAGTTTCACCGATGTATGATTCTTCGCACTAGCAGGGTATCCGGAAAATGTAATTCTTGGAATCGTAGTCCGCGTTTGGTGGCCTAATTTTCGTGAGGCTGCTACGGATAGTGTTTCCAGATCTGAAGCAGGTTCTGATGTTATACTTGGACCCAATTCTTCTTATCCTTTCCGACAATCCTCCGATGTTGGGAAGTACAAGTACTGGTTGTGACGGCTTTTGTGGCATATTCCAAAACTAGCTACCAACATTTAGGATATTCAATGATGATGTGTCGTATCGAAATTACGTTTTTTATTGAAACTGTTTCCCAAAAATATCAACAGTTCATACGGAAGCGTAGTAGGGCCACACCCTTTTGAATTTTTTATTTTTCTATTATTATTTCCAAAATTCAGATAGTTGTCTTAAAACACGGAATAATGTGAAATCTATATGATTATAAACAGGTTAGGTTAAGCGTTCAGGCTAGGTTAAGTTGAGTTATATAAAATAACATCCAAATTCCGAGAATAAAGTCGAAATTATGTGTTTAAGGTATAAATTTCGAATTTATAATCATGATAATGATAATACTTATGACAATAATATTTTTCCAAAGCAGCTGCCCGAGCACACAATAAAAATAAAAATCTCAAATTGAAGAGAATTATCTCTCCTGAATTCATGAAGAAATATTTTTTTGAACTGAGAAACATATTCTCTCAAGTTGAATTCGAATAATTATTTCAAATGGACTCAATAAACGATTCTTTTAAGTAAAAAAAAATATCCCACCACGATTGTGCATACATTTCAATAGAAATAATCACATTTGCTCAAGAGAACTAAGTATGCATTCTTTGGTCTGAGCAAAATTAATCTCGAAGCAAAACTGTTTTGGGTTTTGAAAGAATGATATGTTTACTTGGAACCTTATTTAAATGTCTCCGTATGAGAAATTAATTGTTTTCATTTGAAGAGAAGCATTTTTCATTGAAACGCTTCTATTTGTATAAATCAAATAAACTCATTTACTCCATCGAAGATAAACTTATGCTTCTGTTTATAAACTGTACCTCTCATTTGGATGTATTTAGTTTCTTGAATCAAAAGTATCTCATCTGCAATATTAACAGCTATAAGTGGTAAGGAAAAAAACTGAATAATACAATACATATTATGAATGGTTTATTTGAAGCAATTGCAAATCATAAATATTATCCTGAAAAAGCATGTGATAAAAAACAAAACGTGATAGAGAACGAAGTTTTCTTTGCTAATCTTTGCTTAAATATCATATTCCAACCGCACACTTTTGAGAGATCATACAGTTATACAAATAACATAAATAAATATTCAATAAGAAAACATATATAAAAAAGGGACATATTCTTGACAAACTGCAAGTTAACAAATAAAATGAAATCGAAGCCTATAAACAACATTACAACTCAGACAAGATAATGAATTAATTCATTAGTAATTTTACACAAATGAAGTTTTTAAAACTATATGCCATTCTGGTGAATAACATTAAAAAAATTACTATCGTCGATCAAGTTCTGCATTCTGCTTTTGTTTATCCACAATTGCCGGAACATCACTTGGATTCTGAAACGAAAGAAGAAATCAGCACATCATCCTTAGCCACTATTTCAAATATATAGAAAGGTAAAAATATGAAAACAGCAGCCACTTGATAAAAAAAAATTTCAATAAAACACTGTTTAAGTGGGTTTATTCCGTTAACCAACCCAATTGTTGTTCGCATGCGAATGACAACCCTCAAAATTTTAAACTTGTCTAAGGTCTTATTATTCAACATACGATTCCTAGCAAGTTGAAAGGTGCTCAAACATTATTTGATCAGAAATAAATAATCAATTCAAAAGACGTACCTCAAATCCCTTTGAAGTGGACAGAAGTCTATACAGAAAAATTGCCTTTCAAAATAATAATTTTGGAACCGATATAGGAATCAAAAGTGTCGTGTGAGTATTATTATAGGACCAATGAAAAATATAAAATGTTTCATTGAAAAAATGTAGCTCATGATCATACAAACATACTTAAAGGAATATGATTCGCTATTTAAATAACAGCATTCACTGTTTTCACGTTTTGGAAATTCAAATTTCATCTCTAGTGAGTTTGGTAATATTTCTACCTATTTCTTACATTCCTAAAGGGAATCTATCAAATGATTCCGAGCTGAGTAGGGTATATTCAATTTGTTCCCAATGAATAACATAAAAACATTTCTGAAGTAATTACAGAAAGCAAAGACGTTTCGGAATTCAACAAATATTTACATGTTCAAATCAGAAAGTGGCTGTCACATATAGAAGCTTTTTATACCTACTGGTGCCTATTTTGGTATTTTTGTATTATAATTTATTGTCGAAAGTATAAGTACCTCTATCTTTCAATAAAAAATGAATTCGGTCTAAGAGAAAATCAAATTTGATTTAAAGAAAATTCTCTTATTTGAAACAAGATAAAATGTATGTTCAAAACAAGAGATTGGCAAATTTGAATCAACGTGGAGGATTTTTCAGTTTAAATTAATATACACTTGCAGAGCTCGGCAAATGTAATAATGCATGTGTGAAAAATTACGGAGCATTGGTATAATTTTCGCAATATGAAGGCAAAATTAAGAGTTGCCGTCAAAGTTTACCACTTTCTCTTCGGTACTACGTATACAACGCGGTACTTTCTGATATAGCGGAGTTTTATCCAATTATAATACTTTCCCATGAAAATATCTTTCAATTGTGTAAGACCCCAGTCTTGTAAAATCCGTTTCATTATGGTAGATACAAAATAATCGGAAATAAATTGCACTACCTACAGACACATAAAACACTTCCTCCTCAAAATACTGACGTAAAATGGCGTGGCACGCCGTTTTACTTCCTATTAGTATTTTGTGAAAATGAATTGTTTTGATTGTTGCATTTAGGTGATACATGAATTAAATTGATTGTTGATAATTTTTATTCGTGGCTGCGGTTGAACGGATTATTACCGTACTATGGCCAACGGCATACATATATGTAGTTCCACAAAAATACGCCCGACGTCATCGCCGAATAAAAATTATCAACAATCAATTTAATTCATGTATCACTGAAATTCAACAAACAAAATAATCCAGCTCATGTCAAAGAATATTAATAAAAAGTAAAACGGTGTGGCACGCCGTTTCACTTTCCATTGGTATTTTGTAAAAATGAATTGTTTTGATTGTTGCTTTTAGGTGATACATGAATCAAATCGATTGTTGATAATTTTTATTCGGAGCTGGGATCGGACGGAATATTGTGTTACTATCACTAGACTATCATGTTGCCAGATTTAAAAATTCAGCTTCTGCAAGAATCCGCTCGACGCTAGCTTCAATTAAATTCAAACAAATAAATTGTTAGTTGAATAAATTGAGGAATGAATATTTGTGACAATAAAAAGTAAAAAAAAAATGATATTTGAATGACTGTCAAAGTTTTCCCATGACACATTGTTGGTAATAAAAATAGACTTTCGCTTGTCTGAAAATATAGCAAATGAACATTCCATACTAAATATTTTTCTATGAAATATGAATATTTCAATGTTATTGAAAGGAATGAATTGAGGAATGAATATTTGTGACAATAAAAAGTAAAAAAAATGATTATTCATGACAGAATTGTCAAAAAGCTCGATTTGAACGATTGACAGAAATTGTCACATCACGAGATCTGTTTGGTTTTTGCTTTCGCGCAACCTGAACTACCCTTTTTTGAATCGGATCGTCACGTGTGATGAACAGGATAACAGGACTTGTTCGGGACTGTGGTTGGATACCGATGAGCCACCACATAAAAAAGAACGATTTCCACTTCGTTTTGAGTGGATAACATTGTTTATGAAACTTATTTGTGAATTATTAATGTAGGAAAATCTGTACACAAAGCAATTCGATTCGTTAAACGCAATAATTTGACATCAACCAAAACTAAAAATTTGTTTCGAAAGCCTAATGAGGCAAAATTTTGTTTCAATTTGATCAGTACCAACCAGTTTCTTTCCGACATGTTGCATTAGCCTGACGTTTGAAATCAGGAAATTTTATATTATATTTAGTACAAATCGTTAGAATGAAATTATTTTGAATAGTTATGATACTGTAGGTTAGGTTAGGTTAGGTTCAAAGTGAGTGGGTCTATTCGACCCTCCACCGCAACCCGCCAGGGTTTATTGTGGCTCACACCCATTTACATTCAACCAAATAAACCCAGCTCCTTAACGAAGCCGATTAGTTTGTATGGTGAGTGGTCTTTCAGGTCAGATGGTGACTAAAAACCTGATCCATCCCCCAGCGGGGCAGGCACAATGTATATGCTCTACTGTTTCATCGTTAATGAGGTAGTCGATAGTCAAGGTGCAAGATTCTCACCTTGATACCCGCGACAACCTTCCCATATGAGTGTTTTTGCACGTCAGTTACACCTGGCGATGCCTTAGATTCAACCGTACAGGGCTTCTGCCTCTGGTTTTGGTGAATCATCACTTGAGCGCCAAGTTTGCTAACCTCCTCATGGGGGTTTGTTCCTCCACCTTAGACAGATTTTGCGTANGTACAATGACAAAAGGAAAGAGGCTGCTTTTCACTTATTCTTCAAGCACAAACTAACTACGAAGTCAAATTTTCATTACATCTATCAAACTTCCATATGTCGCGAACCTTATGTGTGATACTGTATATTTCTGTGAAGTCATATTTTGTATTAGTATGGATAAATAAGTAACTATAAAAGTGTTTATTCATCATTCAGATAATTGTAAAATGCAAATTGAACATAGTTAGATTCAGTAAAATGTCTCCCTTCAAGTATCTATTTGCTTTCTTGTATAAGAATGCTTATTAAGTGCGGTTTTGCCACGATGTAGGGGTGTATCGAATGACAGTTCAATGAATACAATCGTACAATCGATAATTATCACAACACCAAATAAAGACATTTGTTAGAGGACCCCTTTTTCGTGTTCATTCTATTCTGTTGACAACCGATATAAATCGACTTCTATTTTACTCTATTATTATTTGTTGATTTCATTCAATGCGCATTAGTTCAGGGTGATTAGATTCGATTCATTTCCACTGACATAGTTTTTGGAAGTAGATGGCACATTTCACCAATTCATGCAACAACTACATAACGAAACTTTCTAGAATTTATTGATGACATTAGTTACGATGTTGAATTGACACCGTTGAAGAATTATTGAGCCCGTTGGTTAGCAAGTTCTACTCTCTCGGTGATTTGTAAGGCCAGTATGTCATTTGGATTATTCAGTTATCGCGGACCTTGCATTCAATGCGTAGATATTGAAGGATATGTGCTAGGCATATGCTAATAGGTAAGATCTAAGGGATGTCGCTGGTTAATGAAAAAATCCGTTTCGAACTAGTTTTTTAACTCTTTTAGGGAGATAACGTGCTTCATGTTTGGCCGGTCAAACTCAAAGATTTAACAATATTACTAAATGTATCCTCCATAAAAAGAGGAGAGCAAGTGATCGGGGTTGAAAAACTTATGCATCAGAGTTCTGATGGCCTTATCTGATCTGACGCCAATTTTATCAACCCTATTTTGGAGAATATTGAAATATTATCTACCGCTATATAATGGGGCATAAGGCAGAGTTGGGTCGGATACAGGAAAAAAGGATCCGAATACCGGATACGGATACTTTCAATGTATCCGGATACTTTCACCTTAAAATGTACTCGAATACAAGTATTCGGATACTTTTTTCGGATACTTTTACGGATANCGGTTTAAAATGTTACAAAATACACATATCTCAAAAATTGCAACCAGGTGATCCAGAAAGGCGATTAGAATTTTGTAATTGCTAATAAGAGTATCTGATTTTCCTGTTTTCCTGGAAAATGTAATTTGGACAGATGAAAGCTCTCTTACGAATTGTGAGATATTCAACCGAAATAAAGAACACATTTGGAGCATAAACTCCAGGTAGTTTCGAGAAATTCGACCTCAAGTGCGATTTAGTATTAACGTGTGGGCTGGAATTTACAAAGATAAAACTTTGACTGAATTCTGAATGGAAAAACCTATCACCAGTTTTTAATGTCGATTTTTTAAGACTATTTGGATGATCTACCTTTGGCTAACTATAACAATATCTGGTTTCAACATGATGGTGCTCCACTGCACACTACCAGACGAGTATCTAATTACCTGACTGAAAGGTTTGGTCATAAATGGATAGGGAATAATGGGTTGGAGAGGTGGCCAGCAAGGTCTCTAGACTTGAGTGTTATGGATACATTCTTATGGAGTACATTGAAAAATAGAGTTCATGGTCAGAGGGAATATCAAAATATTGAGGACCTTCAACATAGCATTGTTAGAGAGTTCGGAAGATTGAAGAGGAGGGAAATCAATCGTGCAGTGAATAATATTCGAAGAAGGGCACAGTTATGTTATTATGAACAAGGCCAGCATTTTGATCCTTGGCTGTGATTTATTCTTGTCTTTATATGTTAGATAATTATTGTCATTTGTTAAAAGTTCTATTTTCATTGAAAAGACACAATGTCTAATTAACCTCATACACACCTCATTTATCAAATTAATTTTGATTGTTGATTCTGTCTCCGTATTTTTTCATTGGCTTTTGAAACGAACCAAACTCGGTGAGATTTTGATCCAATAACTTGAACGTAGTTCGATGTGGTTGTCGTCTTTCGAAAAACAAGTTCAAATACATTTCCGATGTCTTAACACTGTTTCTATCGTATTTGTAATGAATTTGTATCATATCTCTTTTTTCTTCATTCGTGAAAGCCATTTTTTGCCAAAAATTTAATGACTTGTACAATAACAAAATGTCATAGAGTGTATTATGATAAGAAAAAATAAAGTTGATGATAAAGGCCGAAAGACGAAATGTCGGATAGCAAATCCGAAAACACCATTATGTAGTAGAAAAAAGTGGCAATGTGGAAGTGTAATTAATTTTCGAATCCTTCGAAAACTAAAGGCAGAAAAAACAAAACCACTTTTCCGGATATCTCCGGATATACTCGGAATTTCAGAACTTTCTCAACGGCATATTGTTAGTCAGGTGAATGCGCAACTTTACCCCAATTCAACCATCTTCGTATCTCTCATAGTTTCCGAGATCCCAATGGTGTGGATCGTATTTGAAACACTCTGTATATTTCTGTTCAGTTCCATAGATTACAGAGAAGCCAAAATCCTAATGACTGATTAATTGTTTTTTAATTAATATAACCGCATCAGCTACGATGTGTAATATGAATCATATTTCAAGCATATCAGATGTAGAATATTCATATATATTAGAAACTTTAGTAAAAACTAGAAGTTATCAGGGTTCAGAACATCACTGAGTTCTTCAGGTAGTCCTGCAATTCCGACAAAGGCTGTAGGGTTCGTGCCGAACACACGAGGGCCGGTCTTTTGAAATCTGATCATTTGGTATACTTACTTATATTCTCTCTCATCAAATGGTTTCAGAACTGAATCTTAATCTTAGTTGAAATGCTTTTCACTCACTATTCTCTTCTCGATAGATTGACAAAAAGTCTCTTATTTGTTTTTTGTTCTCTTAATTTCATCTTTCTCTACAAGGTGACCCCCGATCTCGTCTAGACGGGATCCGCTGACTGACATTCTTGTGTCTCCCTGAAAAAAACTGCCAAGCCCTCGCATCAGCTATGTTAGCCACAAAAACCTCATCTCAGCGTTTTTTTAACCTTCCCAACTATTCATTTGTTTAGACTTGCTCAAATTTAACATGACCACAACGACGCTCGAAGGTCCGACAGTCATAGTAATTCAGCGCTTTTTCAACTGGAAAAATATCGACACCAAAAAAACGGGTGATCGACCTCAATCTCAATGAATAAAATAATATTTTATGTTACTATCGCAATAGCAGTTATTACAGGTATATCTTTTGAGGTGTTTTTTCTTCAGTAGTGGGTATAGAATTGTCTGATGTTTGGGTAATTTTGAAAGTTTAAGCTACGATTTATCGTTTTGAGCTTATTATTCTCCAGAGCTTGCTAGTTGTATGTTATGGATCAAATCTTTATGTGGCACACAGCGAATCAGTAGACAGAAAGGGTTTGGCTAATCTCTCTAGCAAGTGTGTCAGCAGTTTCGTTGCTAACTATTCCTACATGCCAAGGAACCCGCAATTCAGGTAGGAATTGAAGGTATCTACTATCCCTATTTCACTTCATGCTGCATTGACTACAATTCGGGTGCGCCCCCTCATCAGGTATTAAACTTTTCTGATATCCTAACATTGATTAAATCTTTTAGAATACCAATAGGCATTTTGTCAGACAGGTACAAAAATTTGTTCCTGAGCAATAATATTGAAAAACATCACCAACTCTATAACAAATAATCTATTTTTACTGCATCATGATCTTTCTTGCAATCAGCAAGAACAGCTTCTTAATTATTACCTTAAGTAATTCAAGTGTTCTTTTACTGAGACTTTACTCTTAATGTCATTTTCACCCGATAAATCCGCAAAGGTACAGACGTTTTGAGATTACTTTAACGACTGGGCGAGGTGAAATGACGTCTATAAAATATTCATTGCAATTATGTCTGTCTGTAGGTACCTGTTCGTATTGGAAGGAATGCTGTGTGACACTGCTTAATTGAGTGGCTAGCGAATCTACTTTATCTTTGCGATATGATGAATTGAAACTGCACGTTATAATAGCCTAGTTATAATAGACGTATTTACCTTATGAAGATTTCCTGAAACTAAATTATTCACAAGCTACAAAATCTCCAATAATAAAGTGAAGCAAAATTACTGAGATTTTCTTTCTTTGAAATTGAAATAGTTTTCAGCTTAACACAGCTTAGGCAGGTTCTAGTATTTTACTGACAGACAGATTACAGATAATAATATAATATCAAAAACTACACCTCACGATTTAATCTCCACAAACTTTATTTGAAAAATATATCACAACATGTACTGTGCTAGCGAAATATGTTGTGATATTTTGGGAAAGAAAGTTTTTGGCTTTCTACTACTCCATCTTGATACAAAAAAATGTGGGAATCTTCCAAAGAAAGGAAGGAAGTATTCAATTTGAAAATAAGTAACTCTATACATGGATGTGTAGATCATGCAAAGAAGTAACTTTCATACTTTAAATGAATGGTAATAAATTGCACTTACATGGAACACTGTCATCCTCACTGGTTCGTATGGGGGCGACAGCTGATTAACGGAAAAACAGATTTTAAACAGATACATCGATGTTTTTCGCCATAAGACACTTGCCTTAAGGCTCTTCAGTACCGAATTGGATAACATTATAGAAAATACACACAATTCATTCATGAATTACGATTTTTGATGTAAGCAAGAAAGTATTCAATTTGAAAATAAGTCCTCTATACATGGATGTGTAGATCATGCAAAGAAGCAACTTTCAGACACAAACTGGAAGAAATCCCTCCTGAAATAGCTACTTTCATATAAACATTGAATTACAAAAAATTCTTTCGAAACGAATACTCTTACATGAAAACTGAATTATACAGAAGATACTTTTCTCTACTCAGTTTGTTTTCCAAACATTCATTTAAAGTAGAACTCCTGTGAATGATATCCAAATTTCATTCCATAATGAATGTTTGGAATACAAACTGAGTAGAGAAAAATATCTTCGTATAATTCAGTGTTCATGTAAAAGTATTTGTAAGAGAGCATAGAAGGGCCACACAAAAATATTTTTTTCGATTTGTATAATTCTGACTTTCATCTCAGAATTCTGACTTGAATCTCAGAATTCTGACTTGCAAGTCAGAATTCTGACTTGTATCTCAGTATTCTGACGTGTATCTCAGAATTAAACAAATCGAAAAAAATATTTTTGTGTGGCCCTTCAACGCTTTCGTACAACTTACTAACGAAAAGTGAAATTGATGTCAAACACTGATAAATCTAAAACATCCAGACTGTCCTAGTAATGCCGTAAAAAACGGAAGAAACTGGAGTTCATTGGGTTCATTGGGTGCCAGGATAGTCATAGCTTTTTTTATTGGTGAAACCAGTGCACATTCAGTAAACATCTCTATCCTCTATTTTTTAATACAATGAATGTGCACTGGTTTTACCTATGAAAACGCTACATAGATAATTAAAAACTGTTGAGTAGATATGTCAGATAAGGATCATCAATTCCATATATGGGCCCTAAACCAGCTGTGTGGTACCAAATGTTTGTCTTTGGAGTGCATAAAGAAATTAGTCAAAAATATGTAGAACTTACTGATTCTGTCAAATGTTCACTACACTATATCAGGAACTTCAAATATGGATATTCAATTATCTGCCAGTTCAATTCTGAAATGTCATTGTTACTTCAACAGCGCAAAGATTGGCTCAGAATAATCACAGGATAGTGAATTGATACTATCAATATAGAGAATATCTGAATAGAAAATGTAAGAAATTGATTGATAAATATTGGTCATGAACAGAAATGTTGATAATCCAAGTTTTCAATAAAAAATCTGTTGATAGTGATGGCTCGCGAGGTACTGGACTTGATGGCAAAGAGGTGAAGCATTTTGTTCAGTTGACAGCTTGCTCGATGACTTATGTGGGATTTTGAACCAAGATATTCACAGCAATGGTCACAAAAACTCATATTCCGAAAAACTCGATTGCTTTTGATACTTCTTTGCTCAACATTAGCGGAAACTGACCATTTGGCGGAAGTTGGTCGTGTTTCACTTGATTAGAAGTTTCCATATGTTGCCTGGTTTTTGTGACGCACTATCCGTAGCAGCCTCACAAAAACCAGGCCACCAAACGTAGAGCACGTTTGGACTCATCAACATAACATCAAGTGTGCTCAAGCTGAAATCATCCACAAGAAAGAACACTGGTTTAGGAGAACATTCAAAGAAGCCGCATATATGTTGTCCAAAACCGCATTTAGCCAAGCTAGCGTAGAGATACGCAACATATGGAAATCTATAATCAAGCAGAACAGGACCAACTCCCGCCAAATTGCCAGCTTCCGCTAAAACCGATGAAGCGAAGAGAGGGAAGAGGGGATAGGTGAAAGCACTCGAATGACTTATAAATAGTCAGATCGTGGAGAAATAAGTCCAGTTATCACCCGAAGACTATTGTGGATACTATCAATCGAAACGTCGTGAAATAACTTGGTTTGGAATCTTTTAGTTTTTAATTTTCATTTTTTGTTAAACATTTTTTCATTTGCATCTCGTGTTATTAGTTTAGTTTTCTTTATAATTTTTCGGTTTTTTGGGTGTTTTTTCTTATAATGTTATTCGTATTTGCTACTGAAGAGCCGATAAGGCAAGTGTCTTACGGCGACATATCGGATGTCTTGCAGTGAGGATGACAGTGTTTCATGTTAGTGAAATTTTACTTCTTTCATTGAATATATCGTGTAGGAATCCTGTGAATGATATCTGATTCGATTCCATCACGAATGTTTGGAATACAAACGGAAGAGAGTAAAGTGTTTTTTGTATAATTTATTGTCTATATATGTTTGAATCTGTTTTTTCGTTTAATAAAAACAGTTGTTTCGGGAGAGCTTTTTCTTCCAGTTTGTGTCTGAAAGTTACTTCTTTGCATGATCTACACATCTTTGTATACAGCAAATTTCATATATTCTTTGGAAGATTCCCACTTTTTTTGTATCAGGATGGAGAAGTAGAAACCAAAAAGGCAAGATGACGGAAATTGAAAATCCTGGGATGAAATAAGTTTTAAGGGCAATGACAAAATTTATTTTAGTCAATTAAGAGAACTATGAGATCTCGAAAACACACGGTATACTATAACGCTTTCGTGGAATAGTAATATCTATTGTAACTCAACATGCCTTGCAAAACGGCTGTAGAATAAAGGTAGAATGCTTTGAATTAGTGAATTAATGATTCAGAAATACTGTATGACTATTACTGAAAAATTGTAAAACTGAATGAGAAAATTTACTTACTTAGTAGCTATAACTATAATGGTTTTCAGGTTTCAGGTCAAGTTTGAATCATCATCTGATAATGATAAACTACCATAGTTATGATGTGTGAGAAACGGATTTTCTTTGGATGAATTCCACACCAAAGGTACGGTTCTACCTATCCTCTTTCACCATTACCAATTCTTTTATTTGAGTGTTAGTTTATGCGACCACCTCTCACTATGCCACCTCTTGAACATTGTGAAATAAATGTGTGCTTCAGTTAGGAACAGTTTGGCTCAAACCATCGCCAAATGTCAAAAATATTTGAAAGAACTTATTTATAAGGATAATAAATTTTTGAATTAGTAATCATCGGGTTCTTCTGAATTCGAAATTGAAGTCAAAATTTCGAGTTTTTAGTTGAAATTTTGAGATAATAGTCGAAATTTCGAGTGTCTAGAGTCGAAAGTTTGTGTTTGAAGTCGAAATTTCGTAATTAAAGTTGAAATTTCGTGGTTTATATTCGGAATTCTCAAGTAAGGAACAATAAAATCATGTAGCCTTTTTGCGCTTCTGTATAGTAAATGTACATGAGTTGTTTAGCTTCGATGTATAACCGTCGTCTTCGCAGTCAACGCATGTACCCCTAATTATATCTGTCGCAGTATAAGACGAAACGTTTGTTAATAGAAGTTCCATTCAACCACGGCCTAACAGTTCGGCCGTGTACATGTACTATTTCAAAAATTCATGATTTACTGGTCTATAAAAGTTATTCATTCAGTGAGGGCACGGCTATGAGGAATATCGTTACAGTTTATCTATATTACCAATTAAAATTAATTTCTCGAGTTGGTTATTGTTCGTGACAATATTTAATAAAACTATCTTATTATGATAGTGACAGTTGTATCATTCGGTATCAAATTTCATTGCGACAGTTAGTGTACCTACTATCTAATAACGATATCATCTCAGACTATAATATATACAAAACAAATGAGAAATAATATGCCACGAATAACATACCAAATATGTGTATGAAGTTCGTCCGTTTTTATGAGTCTTCTTCAAACTCTAATATCTCACTGAATACTTATTCAATTCAACTTGAAATAAGCATCATTTGAATCAGTGCACTTTTATCGTTGTAACACAAGTCGATTGATTCCCTCAGCATAAAAATTGGTTGCTCGTGATTCGATGAAGTAGACGAAGGCCGTTCTTCCTGGTCCTGATTTTTCGGTACATTTCGTAGATTTCCTCACAGAAAGTTATAGCACACAGCCAATCACACATCCGCTGGACACCATAGAGTAACAATGGTCTTTTTTTGGTGGGTTCTTGCCTGTGGGAAGTGAATGCCTGGGTGGCTTATCGGTATACAACCAAAGTCCTGGTTGATTGCGTTTTTGACCTTTTCGATACATTTTAAACCAAAAAAATCCGCATGGGAGCTGACGCTCAGTTCTTCCGCCATCCCACGCACCGTTTGTGATGGGTCAGTCTCCACCAGGGTCCCCAAATCCTCGTCCTGAATTACTGTAGGTCGACCCCTTCAAAGCTCATCATCGAGGATGAAATCTCCAGAAAGAAAATTTCGCGAAACAACGTTGAATATTGCGTTCAATAACAATATCATCGTCAAATGCCTGGTTAATTTTTCGATATATTTCGGCAGCGCTCTGGTTCAATTTGAATTCGTAGAGAAAAATTGGCGAAAAATTGTTCAACGACATCATATAATAATGAGATGAACAGAGGCAAAAAATACTTATTTTGTCAAATGAGATATCAATAGTTATTGATGGAAAACAATTTTTTATGAGACACCCTGTATAATCCTGCATTTTCCAATAGAGCTAAACTTATTTTGTCAAATGAGATATCAATAGTTATTGATGGAAAACAATTTTTTATGAGACACCCTGTATAATCCTGCATTTTCCAATAGAGCTAAAATTACCTTCATGAAAATGTAGCACATTTAATGTAGCACACTTAACGTTTTGCTGGAGTCATCTTTGAAATACATGTCGACTTTGAAACGCGCACGTTGATCAAGTAGGCTTTGGACAACGCGGCGATAAAACAGGAAAAAAATGTTCAGTAGAATCTATCAAATTTATTCTACATTCACTACTAATAAATGAAACTTCAACAAGAATAATTATAATGATAAAGAACTAACATTGAAAAATATTTCTTCAGAGAAGGTGTCAGAAATGTCAACCGGCTTCTCCTACACACAGGCGGATACATTTTCTGAATTAATTCAATAGGAGTGAGAGAAGCAAAACTTTGCATCACTGCCGCTCCCATTTCGTATCTAGAATCAATCGGTAATTTGAAAATTAGCAGCCTTCCGCAGAGGTAAAAGTCCCTAGGCGTTAGGTCCGGTGACCTGGCCGGCCAACGGTTGGGTCCCTGGTTGGCTATTCCATTATTATCATTTGCTTCAAAATTTCTGAATACCTCTGAGATGTGAGAGTGACATTATAAATGAACGGGCCGATGATTATATTTCTGAAAACAGCTGTCCACACACTAAAACCAAACCTTCCTTGACTTCTCTGCTCCGCAATAGAATGAGGATTTTGTTGTGCCCTAAGAATTGTAGCAGTTGAAAATGCCGGCACGGCACATAAGCTTCATCTGTCCAAATACAATTCAACGAAAAATCGCGCACTTGATTACAACTTTCCAGGAACCAGTGGCAAAAATGATGCGGCGTTTAAAATTTTCTGGTGTGAGTTGATAAACTCTTATGGTCATGTATGGCTTGAATTTGCATTTTTTCAAAATCGTCCTAACGTTAGTTCTTGGTGGTCCTGTTGATATTTCCAAATTTCGCGTTGACATTTTGGGGTTATTTTCAGCAGCTCCTAAAACGAATAGTACTTCCAACTCCTTATTCCTATTTGATTCATACAATTTTGGCCTTTTCATTTCAAATTGACCACCATCAATTGGTCTGTGTCGCAATCTTGCGAAAATGTCTCTAAAAGGTTGTCTTCTCTCTGGATACCTCTCATGATATAAATTGCTTGCTGCATTTTTCATAATTCTCATACTTCATTACGAATGTGTTCGAAAATTGAACAAAAACCACTAATTGAAGAAAGATCGTCTTTACTGCTTGAATCAAAATTTGACAGCTACATACACATTTTCGAAAAACGTACTATAACTCAGAAACGATAATAGATATTGATATGCGGTTTTCACTATTGAGTTAATCATAAAGTTTGACCCTCAGACACAGCCATTAGTTTTCTTTTATCTAGTTTGAAACAGGAGTTGCCCTTTAAAAGTGTTCAATTGTTCAATTCGGCCCAGTCTGTACAAGCCCTGTAAACTATTTTTGTCATATCGACGAAAACGATTATAATAATAACCATATACAATTATAATTCAAATTCATCACTATTGAGTTAATCATAAAGTTTGACCCTCAGACACAGCCATTAGTTTTCTTCTATCTAGTTTGAGAACAGGATTTGCCCTTTAAAAGTGTTCAATTCGGCCCAGTCTGTACAAGCCCTGTAAACTATTTTTGTCATATCGACGAAAACGATTATAATAATAACCATATACAATTATAATGTGCGCCCCCGTCTCAAACATTCATCAGGGAAAAACATCCTCGGCTATACATACAGTGAACTCCAAGTAACAATTGTTCAATGAATTTCGAATTATGTTTTTTATACTATCCAGCTTAACAATATATCTATTGGCCTACAACTACGAGTAATGGCCTATATCTATTGACACAGTTTAGGCACTTTTACTTTTAAAGTGAATTGATTATCTCCTACCACATAGAAACGGTTACATCCATCAATTCATTTTTCATTTTTTTGGACCTATATCTATTGATACTTAATAATGATCTTTGGGTTTTTTACTTGTTAAATATATGTTTCTACCAACTTTACTGAATAAAAAATATTAGAAAACTATAGAATAGGCTTCTAATTATATTGTTTTCATATATTTTACTAAACTAAAATTGATACTATTGTTTTAAACTGCCAACTAAAATCTGTAATTTGATGATAGATTATTACAAAGACAGAATTAAATAAAATGTCATACGATAAATGTATGTTAGGTTAGGTAAGGTATTCGTTTCAAATATGTATTACTCTATTATGTACATAACATTCGGTCTTATCATGAATTTGAAAAACATTTCTGCAAACTTCCTCCTCATAAAAACTGAGCAGAACACAAACAACAAATAAGTTGAAATATTCGAAAAAAAATAACAAAATTGCAATGAGAAAATTAGCTAAGTCGGAGTGAAAATATGGAAATTTTCTAGTTACAAACTGGTGATAAAAATTCCTCAACAACAGGAATTGATTATTGGTTTAAGGAGATTGAGAAAATTCAGCAATTGGAAATAAAAATAAAATAGAAATTTGGAGGTTTTCAACAATATGAATAGTTTTTCAAGAAATATTGTACAAATTTAGTTGAAACAGTAATCAGAATTGATATATATCTTTGTCTTATCACATCCATTTGTTATTATTTTTTGTGTCCTCATAAGAACGAAAAAACTACAATTTCATTTCAGTTCGTATCCCATCCACCATTTTTCCATGTCTGAACAACTCCAATAAGAATGCCGTTGAAACTGCTGAAATGACATATTCAATAAAATGTGCTCAGAAGTACCTACCGAAAATCGTCTCGGCCGTAAAATGACCAAGGATGATACTCTCGAGACAATCACCACTTCAAGAATCCATGTTTTCGATGTATTTATTGGCGTAACTTATGTGCTGGTCGATAACGGGTATATTGAGGTTGTCTGAAAGCATCAAGATTGAAATTCAATTTTTGATTGTTGAGAGGATAGAACAGATATATTTCTGGATATCGAAGGACACATCCCAAAACACAAAACTACGACATTCAAGGAACCTCTTAGTTATAACGGCATCATACTTTTTAATTCATTGCCACAGGATGACAAGGACCTACACTTAGTAAGTTTCAAGAACCATATCAAAGAATTATTGACGAACGGGGGTTATTATAGCTTAGATGAGTTCCTGCAAAGGGATGTCTTGATATAACTTGTTCTCACTGCTTTTCCTTTCAATTTTTATGTTAAACCTTTTGATTGCATATAATTATATAATGTTGTTTTGAAATAGTTTGTCTATGATTTTTAAATTTGCATCAGTATGTCGCTTGTAGTGTTTTGTATAGTGTCTGTTTTATTTGATAGGTTTATGTTTATTTATTTATATTTATATAGTTATTTAGTGTTATTTTTATTATTGACATGTCTAATACCATAATGTCATTTATTCAGTATGTTTTGCAAAACTATCATGGACGGATATAGCTTTCCACAACACGTGCAAATAATAAAATTGGTGTTCTGTTCGGGCAACGTACCGCGCGCTTCGCCCATTCTACGGTCGTCATAATCGTCCTACCGAGAGGACTATTCCCACTGTGGTGGATAAATTTGAGTCCACTGTTTCAGTAAACGATCGGCCAACACCCATACGTCAACGAAACGAAAGATCTGCTGAAAACATCGTCTGTCTGTGAGAGTGTGCAGGAGAATTCGAAACAGTCGATTTCACGTCGCTCACAAGAACTCGACCTTTCGCAGACTATAACTTGGCTAATTTTGCGTCGACTTGGGCCTGCAACCGTACAAAATTCAACTGACCCAGGAACTGAAGGTAAACGACCATAGACAATGCCATGTGTTCACTAAATGGGTTCTGGAACAGTTGGCAACTGCCCTAATTTTCATCGAAAAATCATCTTCAGCGGTGAGTCCTATTTCTGGATGAATGGGTAAGTTAACAAACGAAATTGTTGAATTTGGGATGATATCAATCAATGAGACCCAAGAGCGTCTGATGCATCCCGAAAATGTCACTCTCAGGTGTGGATTTTGGGCTGGCGGCGTCATCGATGCATATTTCTTTGAGAAAGACGTTGGCGAGGTCATCACTGTCAACGGCGAGCACCATGGGTCGATGATTATCAACTTCTCTTGTTCTGAATTGGATGATCTGGACACCAATGATGTGTGGTTTCAAGAGGATTGCGCTACCTGCCACACAGCTCATGCCTCATTGGATATATCTCACGAGCAATTTAAGCAACTCCCTCATTCACTAATCTCTTTCAATGACTATGTTATGAATCTCATAGAATGGACGATACTTGTATATTATATCTTTGAACGTACGTAGGTAAAATACAACAGCTTCATAGCTTTAATATTATGAAAGTTTCTGCAATTTCTAACAATGAAACCATAAGCTCTCAAAGATTCTGAAACTTTTGTGAAATGTGTCTACCAAATTTATGGTCGAATATTACCCCTAGGTCTTTGATCTCACTACATCTCAGCAGATCTGAATCCTGTATCACATAGGGAAATGTATAAACTTCTTTTTTTTGACTATAACTCACTACTTTACGTTTCTCCACATTAAGTTTCAATTTATTACTGCTGCACCGAGCAATAAGAAATTCTAATTGAGAATGAAGATTCATACAATCACCTACTTCCTTAATTATAGAAAGTCATCCGAGAAGCATAACCGCTCACAAGCTAAACTTTCACATAAGTCATTAATAAACAATAAAAACAAAAGAGGACCTAGGTTGGAGCCCTGAGGCACACCAGAAGAAGCTATATATGTTCTAGATTTATAAGCGTTATTGGACACGAATTGTTTTCTACATGGCATATAGGATTACATCAGATGAAAGGCAGTATTCGAAAAACCAAAACCCATTAGTTTATTGAGCAAGACATCATGATCAATTTTATCAAATGCTTTGGAAAAATCCCTGAATATAACATCAACTTGGCCATTGCTATCTAATGCTTCGGAAATAAATTTAGTAATGCGAATAACTGTATGGGTATCCAAATTTATCTGCAAATTATCAAGAGATATCTGGATGGGAAGAATTTGACCCGACTATGATGACATTCTTTGAAAAGAAATGTTGAAAAATGCATGCGTTGTGATACATGACTAAATGTGATGCATGGCAGAAACTGATACTGAAATTGAAAAAAAAAATGTCTGCGTTTATAAAAATAAAAGCGATTCAATAAACGAAACGTCATATTGAAAACTGGTCCATCATAGCGAACATCATAACGAACATAAAAAACACAGAATGTTCTCTATCTTATTTTTGTTTCAGTCAAAATAGAGGCGGTAGGCAATTTTAGGTTTATGCGGATATCTCGAAAACGGCTGTTGAAACTCGATCTGAACAAATTTTTTTTGTACTCACAAGCAGGCACCTTTCATTCAATTCAACCAACCTTATATGGTTTCAAGATAATGCCGCTTTTGTTTTTTGTTGATTTCGTAGGGGTGCGATCAAGCTTTGCGAATCGAAGGTCAAAAAGTTTGTGGATTGCTAATACATTTCTATCAAGAGTCTGAATATGGAAATATTTGTCAGTATCAACAAAACAATACAATTCGAAAATATAGCACATCATAAACTTAAATTATCAACTTACAGTGCGTTTAACACTATATTAACTTTCACTTCAAATACGGTCATCAGTCTTTTTGATGCAGTGTATGATTTAGTACTTCATGCTTCCCACCCACATGAGAATAACACCCGATAATTACTCGTTCTTTTAATCACTTCAATCGTGCCGAATTTCGCGGCAAAAAAATCCTCGAGAGCAACACTAATGACCGGCTTCCACTTTTCTTAGAACCCGCCCTAATCGCCCGTTCAAACCGAGGATTGAGCCAATCGAAAAAAGTGCGACACACAAAGGCAATTGTTATAGAAATAAAGTTGGTACTAATTGACACTGATCGTGCTAAGTCGACCAGAAACGGTGTAACAAGCTTACTGCGATACCGTACCAATTTATTTGACAGACTGGTCGTTAATTAATCTGGAGCCGATGGTTAGTATCTTGAGTTGAAGAGAAAATAGAAAAGTGGCACTGCATTGTGATTGTTACCCACCTAACTTCTTGCCCTATTCAGAATAGACAATAGCTTATATAAACGTATCCACTATAAGTAGGTATGTTTACGTAATATGGATCCATTTCCAATATCTTCAATACAACTTTCAGGACATAACTTCAGTTGTACATCATTCATAAACAGTTATACCCGCTTCAAATTACTTCCTGCATATTAACACGGTTTCGAATTTTTCAAAAAACACTGTAGATGATGTAAAAACTGTTTTAAAACTATCATCTTACGATTGACAAAATGGTTACGGCTGTCGAGGCCGAGATTTTCAGTGTCAGTATTTTCCGGTTTTGAAGGCCGTAGACTTTTGGAATTTCAACCTAACGTTTCGCTGTCGCGAAACGTCAGGTTGAAATTCCAAAAGTCAGATTTTCCTGACTCATCGGAGATATTAACTCAGGATGTATAAACCTCTGAGGATGCAAGCCACTCGGGCCAGCGAAACATCAGGAAGAAATTTCTGGCCTTCAAATCCAGAAAATAGTCATTTCTCGATTATTAAGTTCGTCCAATATCTTGATATTACCGTTAGAGAACTCTAAGAGAAAAATTTCGAGAACATTTTAGCTATGATTATCACCAAACCAGTTCTTGCTTTGGACCAGGAACTAATGAAACTGAATAGTTTTCAATATTCTCTATTTACTACCATAAAAAGTATAAAGGTCTAGTTATTATACTCCAGTAAATGCGGTCAGATGAAAATTGCTCGCAATAAATAAGACTCTAACTGAGGACTAATATTGGGACTAATGACACCAAATCTTCAAGAGGAAGATCAAATTGACTTTAATTTTTCTCCTGAAGATGATCACTTGATGATTGAAACACGTATCGAGGTGTAAAAAATAAGGGTTTGGTGTTGGGGTAGAACTCTAGAATGATTTTTTCATAAAATACTTCTGTCAGACACCAGAACTCAAGCATTTTCTCCTAATGCACATTTCGTGTTTTCAATCATCTCCTGATAGTGCTAACAATAGTAAAGCACAGGACGGTAGAGAGTGCTCTCGTGCTGGTATATGGAAGAAGTGTTTCATTATATTTTTTTCAAGCAAGAGGTTCAGAGGTTCCAATTTTATCAAAGTTCTAGAAGTCATATCAACGATTCGTACTTAAGTAAAAACGATGAAGTTTTCCCTTGCGAAGACGCCATCTGTGTGATCGACAGAAGACTCAATCCATGAATATAAAAAATAAGCCGAAAAAGAATCGTCTTCTGTCTTTTACTGCAGTATTCACAACAAGGCAACTATATGAAATCGAAGCTCAAACACGAAGCATTTGGGATCCAACAGCAGACAGTGCTTTTTTGCCACCACCAAGATCTAATCAGTAATGCTAGGCTAAACCGAAAATGCATCGTTGGACTTAACTGTCTTCAAAGGACAAGCTTGAGTAAAAGTGATGACATTGACTCTTACGAAGATGCTATAAATAGGATTTTCAGGAGAACCAATTCACGAATATCAAAGATAATCGAGGTCCGCCAAAGTAGTGATTGCGAAACCAACCTTCTCCATCGACAGCCGAACCAGATTTGTCCTTTGTTTTTCACTGTGGCTTTCACTGCAAAGCAACTAGATGAGCCTCTAACTCAACACAAGACTCGTCCCAACAAAAGACAGCGCTTTTTCAACGAGCCAAAGTATTATCAGTGATGAACCAAGAATGGATTGTTGAACTCAATTGTTCTTGAAGGTCACACTTGAATGAATCTAGATACACTGAAAACCCTCAATGATAAATTGGATGAGAAATACCTACATTAGGCACATCTCAAAGTTGATAACTACAGAATTATAGAGTAGAGTTTTCGAGTGATATATTAAATAATTTCATTCGATGAATCGAATAGATCTCAAGGGATTACCTTAAGCTCGATTATCATTGATGATTATCGAAACATAATTCAGTAATCGTGTGGTGTTCATACAATCTTTGAACCACGTTGAGTTGTGACAGAAGAAATTCATTATGTGGCAACTTTTGCAGTTTACAAGACGTATGACAAAGATTCTCAAAGACTAGGCATTATATTGGAAAGTTTACGGAATATCTGCGACAGTGAAACCAGTGATGTAGATATATATATATATATTTATATATA
>NW_019290921.1:43856-71778 GCF_000500325.1 Leptinotarsa decemlineata | reverse complement strand
TATTCTATTCACAATAGCATTCTGTGAAGTGTGACAGTTTTCCTTCTTCAAGCATTCATGAATATTCAAAATTACTCGCTGAACTTGAACATGTAAGTCCTTATTTTCAAATTCCGGATCCCTGTCGATTGACACAGATTCCTCACACGTAATGTTATCATTTGTTTCAAAAGGTCTCCAGAAAGCCATATCTATTGTTGACAAATCAATTTGTATATTTAGGTATATAAACAGCTAACCCTTGTCTTCAGATTCAGTATCAATTTGCTTCTCCTGAAGATGCTAACCTTGTTAGTGAAACGCGCGTCCAGTGCAAAAATATCAATTTGGTGTTAGGGTACTTGATCTCTAGAAAAAGTATTCAAAAATCGGTTTGCAAAACCACTTACTACCTCACCTAACCCCACGAACAGACGGCACTGATAAAGAAATATTGTGAAAAGACAAAAAATTAGTTTTCAGCCAGTCCAGCTAGCCGAGCCTTTCTGGGCAACTAGGCGACTAGGCAAGAAATGTTTATGACTGTACTCATCTTTTTATTGCCGTTCCAATTGGAAATGGATAGACTATACCAGCGGTCCGCAACCTTTTTGATATTGCGACCCCAAAATTAAAAAAAGAGTTATGAGCGACCCCAGAAAAAAAATCACTAAATTAACAAGTGCAAAGGTTGATTCAGGTAACAAAATTAAGGTAAACTTCAATTATTCTCCATGTTTTACTTAGCTCTTTTTATTTCGTAAATTATGTTGAAGATTTTATTTATTTTGGAAAGTAATATTAGAGCAAACTAGAAAATATGCATTTAACATAATATTTATGATGGCATTAAATGAGATAAGCAATTATTTCAACATTTTATTTAAGAAAAAAATAGATACATATACCTCAAATCAGGTTCTACGTTAAGTCTGGAGCAATATTTTGTTTTTATAGCAGTCAATGTGGAGAAAGCTGTCTCGCACAGGTATGTAGATGCGAATGGCAGCAATTTCAGCAGAGATGTTTTGTATGACAGTGAATATTCCTTTTCCATCATTACCCAGAATTTGGATAGATCCGTGGTTTTGAAAATAGATCGAAGGCTTTCATTGGACAATAAATCGATCAGCTGCTCCTTTTCTTTTAAGTTCATCTTCACAGTGTTAAGATCACAAGTGAATGGATTAATTATCCATTGGTCGCCGATTGACGTATCTGAAAATCGTATTACCAAGTCTTGCTTAAGGTTTGTAAGATGCATGATGATTTTGGTTTTAATTTCTTCTTCGACCTTTATATTGCTTTCTTCAGAAAATTTCTCCAAACATGCGAACATCTCGTAGTTTTCAGCACTGATTTCGTGTATCCACAACCTTATTTTCCTACAAAAAGCTTTTATTTTGTTAGCCAAAATCAATACATTTGTATTTTTTCCTTACAACGATTGACTTAAATCATTGAGTTTTTCAAAAATGTCCGAAAGATAGCCAACTGTTGCCAGCCAATTTTCATTCAAGAAATTTTCCGCTAGCTTTGGTTCTCGTTCAAGTAGAAATATTCTTGCATGATCGAAACCATTTTCATTACAGCTGGCAAAATGAGCGTCTCGCCAATGTTGTGAGGTTTTTTAGTTATGGCAATCAAAAAGGAAACCTCGAAAGATGCTTGTAACGCTTTTTAGTTAACTGTTATGTATATTTGGAAATTAATCTGCTGTGACGTTAGTTTGGCGGCGCAGTGAGTGAGTGCACAGTTACTTACCGTGTGCGTGGTCAACCACGAGAACACTAATTTTCTAAAAAACTTTCTACGGAAGTAATCTTTCGTGTTTTGAAATCAATTTAGTACCTATAAATATAGAGGTATGTATTTGCAATCGACAAAGCGGCGATGCGTACACACGTGCGGATAGAACTGACTGAACAGACAGACTGGCTGGACTGAACGAAGGAAGAGAAATCGGGGTGGGGGCGCGGGAGCGGTCGTAATTATTTTCGAATCACTCCGTTTTAAGGACATTGTGTAATTGTGTAAGTAAAGAGAGGTTATATTTTACGCATAAACCTTAATAAAACTCGATAAGTACAGGACCTTGTTGAATTTTGACGACCCCATAAATACCCCAGGGTTGCGGACCGCAGGACTATACACACACTTTCTTACAGATACACACATATAGTTCGCGACCGATAGACACTTGTCTCAAGGTTAAGGGGATCCCCATGCAAACATTACACACAGTGAAATCATGACAAATTGAAATCAACAGACAACGAGAGTGAAAGCACCTTAAGGCTGACTTTCGACCGGTCAGATGTCAACTTTGCGTGAAGTGCCCATCAGCAGATTGAGGTTCACTCAGGAATGAGTGGGGATGAATGGACGAGATCCTAGCTTCTGCACACAGTAACCGTGTGAGGAAGATTCTATCTTAGGGCACTTCACCCCGGGAAGGGGGCAGCAAGAGAACTCGTTAGTTGATAGTTAAACACTTTTCTTCAAGAATTTGCCATCTGTGGATCAGACTGTTGATTTTGATCATTTGCATAAAGTAGAGTAGAATTATATTGTTTTTTAGAACTATTTTTTTCGGCAAGAGTTTTATTCTCTGTATATGAAAGAAAACAATAAATTCGCAATACAAATTAGCGTATTGAATAAGTTGAATATATCTACGTCCAGCTGGGGTATATTTTGTTTGTGGAGATGGCCACCAAATACTATTAGAAATAATTCATTGCACGACAAGGGTAATCCGAAAGAAAACGAAATTATCAGAGAAGAATAAAACGACAGTGCAGAGACTAAATTCCATTATTACTTGGCAGTATATGGGTCAATCTTCCTCACTGAGATTTCAGAAACTACATCTAGTGATGGACACTGGTGTCAATAGCTGCTATATCGAATTTCTAACATTGTCATTTTTCAATAAACTGTGGAGAGTGTAAAAAAAAACATAATGCTTGGACAATAAATCGATCAGCTGCTCCTTTTCTTTTAAGTTCATCTTCACAGTGTTAAGATCACAAGTGAATGGATTAATTATCCATTGGTCGCCGTGTGACGTATCTGGGAATCGTATTACCAAGTCTTGCTTAAGGTTTGTAAGATGCATGATGATTTTGGTTTTAATTTCTTCTTCGAGCTTTATATTGCTTTCTTCAGAAAATTTCTCCAAACATGCGAACATCTCGTAGTTTTCAGCACTGATTTCGTCTATCCACAACCTTATTTTCCTACAAAAAGCTTTTATTTTGTTAGCCAAAATCAATACATTCGTACTTTTCCCTTACAAAGATTGATTTAAATCATTAAGTTTTTCAAAAATGTCCGAAAGATAGCCAACTGTTGCCAGCCAATTTTCATTCAAGAAATATTCCGCTAGCTTTGGTTCCCGTTCAAGTAGAAATATTCTTGCATGATCGAAACCATTTTTATTGCAGCTGGCAAAATGAGCGTCTCGCCAATGTTGTGAGGTTTTTTAGTTTTGGCAATCAAAAAGGAAACCTCGAAAGATGCTTGTAACGCTTTTTAGTTAACTGTTGTGTATTTTTGGAAATTAATCTGCTGTGACGTTAGTTTGGCGGCATGTCGTTTAAAATGAGATTCATCTCTATTCTTTAACTGTGGATGCTTAGTTTCTAGGTGCCTTTTCAATATGGCCGGCACCATGCTCTCGTTTGCCAAAACCTCCGAACAAACAACGCATTGTGAACGTTCTTCAAAATTCAACACTGTACATTTAAAACCAAACTGGATGTACGATTCTTTAAAAATGCGTTGACGCTTCCCAGTTGTCTCCAATGTAGCTGTTGCTTTTTTAGTTGAAGTTGAAGCGTCACTCTCTGTATCGATTTGTATGGTAGATGTGGCTGTTGAACGTGAAATGGCTCTACAATCATCGCTGTTATGACTAATAGTTATAGTAGTGGAACTAGATGTTGATCTGCTGCCATCGATAGTAATAACACTACTAGTACTTGAAGTGGCGGCATTGTTTTCACGACTCATATTACTCGTAACAGTAGTTGTCATTGTAGAATATGAGGCGACAAGAATATGTTGTCAAAAACTACGTGTTTTGTGATGCGTTATCAGGACTTCCGCCACCTGCATCTTTAGATGTGCGTTTTATTAGCCACTTATCCATTGTTAACTGCAATAATAAATACGTATGAAAAAATAAAAAATTCTGGTTTCGATATTCAACCCACGCGTCCAACATGGCCGCGCCGCGATGACGCAGTGAGTGAGTGCACAGTTACTTACCGTGTGCGTGGTCATCCACGAGAACACTAATTTTCTAAAAAAACTTTCTACGGAAGTACCTATAAATATAGTCAGATACACACATATAGTTCGCGACCGATAGACACTTGTCTCAAGGTTAAGGGGATCCCCATGCAAACATTACACACAGTGAAATCATGACAAATCAAAATCAACAGACAACGAGAGTGAAAGCACCTTAAGGCTGACTTTCGACCGGTCAGATATCAACTTTGCGTGTGCCCATCAGCAGATTGAGGTTCACTCAGGAATGAGTGGGGATGGATGGACGAGATCCTAGCTTCTGCACACAGTAACCGTGTGAGGAAGATTCTATCTTAGGGCACTTCATTCCGGGAAGGGGGCAGTAAGAGAACTCGTTAGTTGACACTACAAGGGTAATCCGAAAGAAAAAGAAATTATCAGAGAAGAATACAACGACTGTGCCATTATTACTTGGCAGTACATGGGTCAATCTTCCTCACTGAGATTTCAGAAACTACATCTAGTGATGGACACAGGTGCCAATAGCTGCTATACCGAATTTCTATCATTGTCATTTTTCAATAAACTGTGGAGAGTGTAAAAAAAAACATAATGCAGACTATATTTATAAGTGGCCGGACAGAAGGGTGAGGTTATTCCATACAAATCTCTGCAGATTATTTGGCAGTTGTTCTTATCGGTCCGAGTATTCTCGTCGTACTGGATTTTCGAAAAGTTGTTGTCCAAATATAATTAATCGTCATAGTTTCTCATCTTCGGTTGAAATTATTCATTGATTCCAGATGATTCAGAAATTGATTGGTTGTGAAAACCTGACCAGTGGAAAAGAAGTTGGGTGTACTCGGAACTTCTCAGAACTCACTGTTTATTCTGCCACAGCTGATTTATCCTTTTGTCACAGTCTGCAGTCTTCCTTGTGATCCATAGACTTTGTTCTGATGGAACGCTTGGTTTTACAAATATATACTTCACCACAGGTGATATGGTATTTTACAAGAAGGCGACAGACCCTGTCGGTTACTTTTGAAATGAAGGGTTGAAAAGCTTTTGCTGTTGCGTTGTTGAACGTCGAGAACGCTTGGACCTACTCAGCAGAAGGAACAAACTAAGCAGATCAAACCTTTCAAACATCCTTCTGTTAATTGATCTCTGAAGATGCCATTCACTGGCGCTGACGAAATGAAAGGAAGAAATTCAAGCAGAAGACGATATAAAATCCCGAAATCATGAAAAGTTCCAAAAAATGGTTGCAAGAACTTGATTTTCTACAAATGTTCAGTTGAAAAGAATAATTGTTTGAAAAAATACCCTATTACATTATCGTAGCTGAATTATGTGCTACCGTCGAAGTAATTGAGAAAGCTGAAATAAAACAAAATTTTCATTTTTCATTCAATTCGATAAATGTGTTTGATATTTTTCGCTGGGTCAAACCCAAAGATGTTTGTTTAACTGTCTAGACTTAATGTTGAAGAATAATAAGGATTAACTGATTTTTGAGTTATAACGTTTCACATTAGAATATTGATATTATAAATAAGTAATTTAAATTGTTCCATACAACCAGATTATACCTTAATATTATAAAAAAATTTGATGCGAGAGAAAAAACGTTCTCAATTAGAAAACAAGACTTGTCTCATACTTCTATAAGCTAGCATTAGCCTCGGTAGTGTAAGTCATTCCATGTAGCCGTTCCTTCACGGTGAAAAACCATAACTGATAAATCAATTAAAAAATTATTCGTCTCAAAGGAGCAGAATATATACTTCTTCGCCTAGAAGGTAGTCTAGTGGAAACTTTACTATTGGGAAACGACTTTGAAAGAGCTGCTGCTTCTAAGACTGCTCTAATCATGCCCCTCAATTGTTTATTTTCCTTCTCGAGAAGCTTCTTTTCGTCTTTAATTTCCAGAAAGTCGACTTCTACTTTATTATAGGAAATCCAGAAACCTTCCAAGTCTTTCAATGATTCAAAACACCGTTCCAAAATGCTCTTTGATTTGTCTTCAAGAGATACAGAAGAATTGGACGATGATGGCGATGAGCTTTTGGAATGAGGTTTTGCTTGTAACACGATATTTTGAATAGTTGTCACATTGTTAGGTTCCGGAGTTGGAGTATTTGGAATTGTCTTCTGCGGCGATAGAATCCTCTCAGGAATTGACGTTTTGGGCCTTTGGCGATCTTCTGATGGAGCAGATCTTGAATATGATTTTAATTTGGCATAATCTGAAAACATATTGTTATATTACTTTACATCAAATGAAAATGTTATAGTGACATGTAGTATTGAGGAACGTTTATTTTTGTAAATGGAAATTTGATTGACAAAACTGTATCTCAAGCAAGAGAAGCAGCAAGGTTATTTGAACTACTTTCAATTAGGAACATTTTTGATCTGCCTAGAGATTTTGTATTGTATTGTCTTTATTATTCTAAGAATCATTTTTTTGAATAGGGATCATCAAGAAAACACAAGTATCAATATGAATAGTGAATATTAAGTTTGTGATTAGGTATTAGGAACTAAAATGAAAATGGAGAAAATATATGTAAATAATTAAATGAGAAAACAGGTGAAATAATTAATATGAGCAAACAGTCAAATGTGAAATTCTACATATTTAATATAATCTCAGATTTTGACTTCATTTCCTTGATTTCCGTTTCATTTTCTTTTGAAGCAACAAAAAATGCAACAGTAGCGAAATGTGTTGGCTTTCTAATTTGAAAGGTCAAATATTACTATGCTTCCTTCGGTAAAGAATGTGTTGAAAAAAAATTGAACCCGTTTATTAGAGAATAAGCTCATTGTAACTGATTTAGTTGGTCTTCTAGATATGCAGAATTTATTTAATTAGTAGTAAACGTTTTGAAATGGACGACACTGTTAGTTTTTTCTGCACTGTTACTTTTTGTTGAATCTAGTTGTCGCAGATCAAAACATAGATACTTGGCCACTGTCACTTCTTCACGAATTATTATTCTGTCATCCTTGTTCACTGTGTTCCAACATGGTTTATTCTACTGATGAAAGAATAGAAATTGTTGCAGCCTATCATCGAAATAATGAATGTGCTAAAGCTGCTGCAAGAATTTATAATTTGGAACTAGATGTAGGTCATTTCGAACACTTGATTGTGTTGTCATTGATATTACTTTTGTCGATTTCCTCAATAAAATGAGCGATAGTGAATGTCCTGTTTTTTTTTAATAGAAAGTTCAACACTAAATTTCTCAAGAACGAATGAACCAATTCCGAAAAAAATTACAGAAGTAATAGAGGGCCGAAAGACCTTTCAAATGATGTATCACTCAACCCCTATGCCATTGAGAAAATAGGGGGGGTAGTTGCTGACCGCAGGGGGTAAAGTTTCGGGTATGATTGGTATATCAGAATTAGTTATCATTCATATTTCTTTGAAATATTTGATTACACGTCTTTTTCTGACTTATAGTGGGGGTCAAGTTTTCGTTGGAACGCCCTGTATACCATGACACAGTAGAATAAATATTCATTGGGATATGGAGCTACAAAAATACATGACATTATAACGAACAAAACTCTTGAAACTACTTAATACATTTTTTTTTGTAAATGTTTCGCACAAAGATTCATTGGAGTTCAAAAAATAAATTAAATGAAGATATAAATTCGTCAATACCCGGTATGTTACTTGAGTGATCTTCAAAGACTTTTGAACCATCAACAGATATTTCCGGCATCGTTTTTTTTATGCCCTCAGATTCCATTTCAGACGAACTTTCCTCTCCACTATTTAGAAACTCGCGTGTTTTTGGTATCCACTTAACAAGTTTTTCCCTATCAGTTTCAAACTTTTTACAAGTTTCAGCTAGGTTGGTGATGTGTTGTCCTTTCTGGTTCAAATTTTCTAAATATTTCAATGATTTGGCAGATATATCGGTGAGGAGTTTCATCTGTTTCTCATCGGTTTGAAGATCCAACTGAAGATTTCTGCGAATGTTCAAGAAATGCTTGTTCAGGATTTTCAGTTGAAGTTCAAGGTAATTGATTTTACCTTCCTGAGCATGTTGCACAATAGCGTATTCTTTTTTTGAGTTATCTATCGCAATCTGCAAAAAAACAATTCTGTAGAGTTTTTTTTTTATTTTTTGCCGCAATAAATGGATATCGAGAAAAAGGGACCTACAAAATGAACAGCTAAATCATCCTATCTGATACTTTGGAATCGTGAAAATACAATATTCAGGGACTTTTAGTGCGGTGAATACTTTCAAATTGATAATTTAGAATATAATTTCATAAACTACACCTCTCGACTTGATCTCCACAAACTTTATTTGTTTTATTTATTTATTATTTATTCGTTTGAATTCAAATCACTGTTGAAGAAGCTACTGTGTTAGCGAATCATGTCGTATTGTTTGTTTCAAATAATTTCCACCGGTAGAAAACAAGTATATTACTAATTGAACTGTCATGGTACTTAGGTTTCTCTAAAATAAGTTTCGAATGTCTAAACAACAAAAATCAGACAAAATTTACATCTCAATTATTTCCTGGACGTCCATACCACGAACGATATAAAACCAGTTTTAATTATTTTATCTCGCGTTCCCCCTTCATAGTGAAATGATGAGGTATAAACAATTTAATAAACCTGTCAGTGCATCTGTTGAGAATTTTCATGAGAAGTTTCCAAGAATTTCTATTACACACATTGGAAATGGATATAGACTTCATTTCACAATATAATCGTAAATTTGAAAATGATCGCTTTGAGATTAATTTTTTTAACTAATTAACATCGACTATTTATTGATTGTTCACCTCACATTACTAACGGCAGAAAAAGAGATACAATATTTTATTTCGGTATCGTTCAGTTGCGCTTTCTATACAAACATGCTATTTTATTATCAGTTTCAAATAACATCAGGGCTTCAGGAAATAAATCGTTAGAGGTGGATTAGGAAAGTTTTTCTGAATGCTCTGTTTTCTCATCTATTTTTTTGTATCAAGATGGAGTAGTAGAAAGCCAAAAACTTTCTTTCCCAAAGATACCTAAGTATTTTATATTATCTGCTGTGGATAGTTTCACTACTTCCTTATCCCTCAAAGTAATACTGAGGGATTTATATGTTGGAAGAAATTTGGGGTATGACGTAAAGGGAATGAAAATGGTTTCGTCAAAATTTATTGTTGGAAGACGACTACTGAACCATTGGATAACTTGTTTGAAATCTGTTTCTGCAATACCCTTTAACTCATTCCAGTTCTTTGCAGTATACAGTTTAGCAGTGTCGTCTGCGTAGCTGATAATATCTCCTTTAACTAGCTGCATATATAAGTCGTAGAGGTAAGTATTGAAAAGGATTGGACCCAGAATTGTTCCTTGAGACACACCATACTCATATATATTGGGTAACATTGAAAAGGTTGGTGATTGTCGACCGACCTTTCATAAAACTATGTTGAAGTGTTGTAATTTGATTGCTCGGATGAGGATATAACCTGCTATAGATGAGGATTTCAAACACTTTGGGTCTATAATTACCGACATCAAACTTGCCCCCGTTTTTATAAATTGGACGAACTTTAGATTATTTCCAAAGATCTGGGATGGTACTAGTTCTGATGCAGATATTTATTAATATTGTCAAAAGACGAGCCAAAACATATGCACAATCTCTGACAATCAGTGCAGGGATGCTGTCGGGACCTGTTGTCATTTTCAGTTTTATTTGTTGCAAAGCAGCGAACACTTCATTTTCTTCGGAGTAATGAATGTTCAAGACTCGTGAATACGGATGGTCAACGCTCAGTTCGGTTGGAGAGCTGGTGATATATGATTTTGAGAAAAAAATCAGCGAAGCTATCAAAAATATCTGAAGGAGTATCTAGAGATTGTCCATTCTGTCCGAAATGCTGGTAGAACTTTTTTGTTATTTTCATATGCCCAGAATTTATTTGGATTGTCTTTGATGTCATGTTCAGCGGATTAGGTCAGATGACGTCACACGCTGGACGAAATTATTGTTGCAGCTTGCAGTTTGCAACTGCAACTGCCGGCAACTTCCTCATTTGTAGAGATATTTTGATAATTCGTTCAAAGTTTCATTCTATTTTACCTGAATAAAAAAAATACCTAATTAATACAGTTTATTGTATGATTTTCACTATAAAGGCTTTTACAAACCGCGACGTGTTTCGCTACACAAAAGCTTCCTCAAGCATAGATTGCTTGAGAAAGCTATTCATACATGCTCATTGAATGAATTTTATACAACCTGTGATTATTTTAATATGTTATGTCTTGAATTTAGTTTGAAAATCAACCTTTTTGAACATCAATTCCGGTTTGCAATTGGCAGTCTATATGTTCACCAAACTATTAACATTGTTGCACCCATTTACACCGATCAAAAATTTTGTTTTCAAAAAATAATTCAACAGAAGTTACATTTTGTATGATCTTCACATCTTTGTATAGGGTTAATTTTTTTAAAGTAAGTGCTTACTTCTTGTCTTTGGAAGATTTCCACATTTTTTTGTATAAAGATGTAGAAGTAGAAAACTATGACCTGGCTTTCACAAAAAATTGGTGGTTCTTGTTTTTTCAAATGTATTTATAATTTGAAAGGTTCCGATCTGAACTCGAGTTCAAAACAGAGTTTCCTAAAATATTTCGAAAATGAGTACAATCTCAACACATGAGATTTTGCAATAGTGAATTTAAATCATGAAATATCGTAAAATATTCATGAAAACGGTTCATCGAGACTGGTACTTGATGATTTTTTGATATTCCAAAACTGATGATTCTAATGAGAACATTCTGTACATTCGAGTGTGATTATTATGTGTTAAAAATATATGTGATTCAAAAACACCGGAAATAGAAATATAATAAATTCAACAGCAAAAATCATAAACAACATACATTTAAACATGAATCTAGGTGGTTCAATAACAATTACTCATTTCAATCAAAATTGTTTCTCAATATCAGACTATTTCATATCGAAATGAAAATAAGGGTTAGGGTTTACCCTTATTTCCAGGTGCAAAAAACTGATGGGAAATTCAAATTTCCAAAAATGCCCCGCCTATAACTCTTTGCAAAATGTTACTATCCAAACATTGGGGATGTTTGCATTTACCGCTTCTTTGAACAATATTCGTTACAGAGAAAACTTTTTAAGTCACTCAAAAATCGATGACGTCAGTGGAGGGATCAATTAGAAGTAACATTAATAAAGTGATGATTCGATGTATTTTTCCTTTGTTTTTTGGGTATATAACTTTACACATTCAAAAAAATAAACTAAGGTAAATCATTAGATAATCTGCTGAAGAGTATTAATTATCCCAAGTGAACCTCAACTGAATTCTCAAAAAACATTCTCAAATGAGATCTGGACATATGTCAAAAGAATTAAAGCTATCACAATATGAGGCTCACGTTTCATAGTGAATTATAGTGAATGACATATTATTATGTCGAAAGAATTGGAGCTATCACAATATGAGGATCACGTTTCATAGTGAATTATAGTGAATGACATATGCCAAAAGAATTGGAGCCACCACAATTTGAGGCTTATGTTTTATAGTGAATTTCAGGTTTGGAAACGGAAAAAGAATGATTTCCGAAACGTCGATCACTGACGAAAGCTATAAGTAAAAATAGGTATTTGATTTTTTTCAATTGATATTTTCAATTTTCAGTCAAAATTTATGAATACGATAAGTTACTGACTGATTGGATTCTTACGTTTTCGGATATGCAAGGTGGATACTATTCAATTGAGCAAGCAATGTTTGAGAATTATTATTTTTCCATTTTCAGATACTATACTTCTTCAATATTTTATTCTAATAACTAACTGGAATGTTTTACCTCTTCCTTTTTTATGCGCTCCTCGTTTTTAGAAATTTCAACAGCGCCCTCCGAATCCAACCTTTTCAATTCAGCCAGATGTGAGCGTCTCAAGTCAGTTTGAGTGACATATTGCTCCACAGTTTCAGCTATTTGCTTCCAGATGGCCCCGCTAATACCCTCACGAGATTTCCTGAGGTTGTTCAGCTTCGACTGAAACTGAAATTTTTTTCATAAGTCTACCGGTAGATACCGCCACCTCACTTGTGATCAGGTACAGAGGCGGCTTATATTTCAAACAAAAGTATATTTGGCTCATGAAATAGAACACAGAATCGGAATCCTCATTTGAACAATCAGCACCGCTAAAACCGAAAACAAAATGATATAACACGAATGGATCCAGAATTTATTTATGAGGTGGGAGCATAATGTGCAGGTTATAATGAAATATCATCAAACATTATCAATAGCTGCGGTACCCCATTTTGATAAATATGTTGGGTCAGTTGTTTCCCTACGTGTGTTGATTTTATTCATTCTGTCGCGACTAATACAGGGATAATTTTTTCCGATCTTTATATTACACGAGTTTTTCGGGTTTACTGCTTTCACGTCGACCAAATCCAGCTGTTTTGGCGATTGCCATAATTGTTTTTTGGTTTTATATGTACCTACCTATCTATGAATTATTAATTAATGGAAACTGCCCCTGCGATTATATGAGATGGGTAGTAATATTTTCATCACAAAATAATTGTTATTTATCAATCAATTAAGAGATTACCGAAATTTAAGTATTTTATCTGTGTTAAGAACATATTTTATTTGTGTTAGGTAATTATTTCAACCGCTCTAGCTGTTCTCAATAAACTTTCTATCCACTTCTGAACTGAGCCCTTATTGATACCATACCAACGGAGCAAAACCCTGAGATACCGTTACACCAATGTTCTTCTGCTGAAATAATGTTTCATTTCCTTAACAAAATTGTATATTGATCAATATAAATATTTCGAAATCTTGAGATACGAACTTATCTGCAGTTTGTAATGAGTTTTCTCAGGGTTTTCGTGAAACCCACCATTCAAGAAGGTTTATGCAGTTTGTAGAAACTCACTTCAATACAAGTTCAAGATTACTTTGGATGGCTATGAAACTATTACTTGAATCTGGTCATTATTACGCATTGGTCAAAGACGAAACGGACTTCTTTAAGTTTGACGATAGTCATGTTACTAAGTGTTCTGGCGATGTCTTGAATTTATTGGAACCTCTGGAGATACCCTACATTTTGTTTCATGAAAGAGAGAGAGAGCATTGGCAGATCAAAATCTTCAGATGATGTGGTGCTGCATGTTTTTTCGGGTTTTCCTGCCGCTGCGCTAATTAATTTTTGTTGTTGTTTCATAATTTCATGATTTGAATTACTTTCTTGTAATTATTCAAATTTGTGTCCAATGAAGTTTATTATTTGAAAGATTCATACATTGATTTTTAAAAAAAATCTTTGAGAAAGAGAATTTTTCGCCTTCTACTTCTCCATGTTGATACAAATAATTTGGTAATCTTCCAAAGAACGGAAGGTAGAAATCAATTTCAAAAAACTAACTCTTATACAAAGATATGTAAATCATGCAAAGGAGTAAGTTTCAGACACAAGTGTCTTACGGCGAAACATCGGATGTCTAGCAGTGAGGAAGACAGTGTTCCATGTAAGTGAAATTTTACTTCTTTCATTGATTATATTGTATAGAAATCCTGTGAATGATATCTGATTCGATCCCATACGGATGTTTGGAATACAAACGGAATAGAGAAAATTGTTTTTCGTATAATTTAGCGTTCATAAAAAAGTATTTGTTTCGAAAATATTTTTGTTTCGTGTACTTCAATGTTTATATGAGAATAGCTGTTTTGAAAGGGTTTTTTCTTCCAGTCCATGTCTGGAAGTTACTTCTTTGCTTGATATTCACATCTTTGTATAGTATTGTATGTATGTATTTTGAAATTGATTCCTTTCTTTGAAAGATGCCCACATTTTTTGTATCAAGATGGAAAAAAAGAAAGCCAAAAACTTTTTTTTCCAAAAATTAATCTCTCCCAAAAATAAACCCTTTCAATATAGATCATTACAGGTGGTTTTATCACGATCAATCGGACTTAAGAGTACACTACTCTGTATTAAAAATTTTTAATGCCAACTTTTTTGTGGTCATTTTTATCGCCTTCTTCACAGTTGCAGTATAATACCAGAAAGGAATGAACCGATAGTAAACCAACAAAACAATATTGAGTACCTAGTACCTACCATTTCTTTGGATCACAAGTTGGACTTTTGTTCAAGCAGAATTATGGGTAAGGACACTATATTGTCAGATATATGTATTGGTTTTTGAAATGGCTTATATAGTCACTGATGAAAAAAGTGTGAATCAAAAAACCGATAATTTCAAAAATATATATTTACATCTTTTTATCTGTATACACGAGGGAAAAAAGATATCAAACCAGAAAATATGGTAGATCCAAGATACAGCTGATTTTTGAACAACACTTGATAAATTTGAATTGAAGGGGTTCAATTCAAATAAGATTCCTCTTGGCTGGGATTAAATAAAATAGGTGAATGAATGTCATTACGATGTCATCGATGACATAAGCAGATCTAGCTTATTCCGTGACATTCAAAATCGTAATTCATGAATGAAGTGTGTGTATTTTCTATAATGTTATGCAATTTGGTACTGAAGAGCCTTAGGGCAAGTGTCTTAAGGCGAAACATCGGTGTATACCAGTGAGGGTGACAGTGTTCTATCTTTGAACGTGAGGCACATGGTACAAGCATATTCAATATGTACGTAAAAAATCAGCAGCACCAAAGTCAGGCATACTATCGAGTCTGCTGTTGATCGAAACCCAACAGAAAAACCTGACTCAACATTATTAACACAAAGAATTGCTAGCCACCAACGAATGGTTATCTAACTTAAAGGTAGGTATATACTAAAAAGAGAATAATATAAATGACAGAAGGCTGTAACTATTTATAAATATATAGAAAAGACGGCAACAGATGGCAGCAAAATTCATTCTGTCACGTTTATCTCCATAGGTGAAGAGATACCTGATACAGTAAAGAGTGTTCACATTTTTTTCATTTTTTTTTCTGATTGATTCGGCCGTTACTTGATGAAGATCCATAGTAATTCCAAAAACTACACCTCACGATTTGATAAAGTTTGTGAAGATCAAATCGTGAGGCGTAGTTTTTGAAATTTTTTTCATTTATTGTTCTCCATCAGGTTGAGAGAAATCTTTATCAAATAATGTCCAAAATTATGAACCATATAATTGTAATATTAAAAATAATAAATAACATCAGTGGCACCTACAATTTTTTATATTGCTTTGTTTCAAGGGTTTATTGTTATAATAATTGTAATGTTGAATACAGGAAATATAACATTTTGAAAAATTTAGTAGAATATTATGTAGAAAATTCGCTTGAGATTAAATGTTACGTTTGTACTCATATGATATATTTTTTAGTATTCCGATTTAATTAACTTGAAAAGGAAATATTTTCAAAGAGAAATAACAATCTCGAAATATTCATTTCTGCCAATTACCTACACCGTATGTTCTGGTAAATGGCTGCCAAAAAAAACTACTTCCCCGGCTAATACCAATGGCTATTGAATTATATCCAACAGACATTTATGCAAGATACCTCACAGAGATAAGTTTCACAGATGTTTCTCGTTCTTCCAACAGCAGAACCATGCTGAAATTATTCGAGAGATCACCTACATATGAGAAAAGCAATATTTCATAGTGGAACCTCAATATTTCATTTCTGCCAATTACCTACACCGTATGTTCTGGTAAATGCCTGCCAAAAAAAACTACTTCCCTGGCTAATACCAATGGCTATTGAATTATATCCAACAGACATTTATGCAAGATACCTCACAGAGATAAGTTTCACAGATGTTTCTCGTTCTTCCAGCAGTAGGACCATGCTGAAATTATTCGAGAGATCACCTACATACAGACTACTCTAACAGAGATCGAAACGTGTCTGAAGGATGTATCGACGAGAGATACATACGTACAAAAAAATTAATATTTCGAAATGAAATTTCAAAATATCCATATTTCTTTGTTGATGCGAAACAAATATTTTACTTTTTTGATACTCCTCATCTGCTGAAATGTAGCAGAAACCATTTTTTCGATGACTTTTTGAAATTTGATGAATTCACAACGAACATGAGTCATCTTGGACAACTTGAACAACTTGGATAAGGAAAAGCAATATAGATATATATCCAATTTATGTGCAGAAGAAACAGTCCCAGTTCTTCTCTTGCCGTAATTCAGAACTCGGAATCGACCAAATTCTTAGAACTCCACCTAGATCAATATATATCATGGGACAACCATCTTCAACACATACAAAAAAAATTAATTCTTTGCTATACTGAAGCTAAAAAAAACAATGGACAAAACCGTTCCTTTGGACATATACTATTCACTAGTATACTGCCACCTCACATACAACGTTATTCTTAGGGAGATTGCACTAATGCTGAAAGAATTTTTGTCTGCCAAAAACGCATCCTGAGGCTTATGTTCAGTATGAAATCCGAATATAGCTGCAAGACTATATTTATTGACAACAAAATATTGACTTTTCCTTGCATATATATCTATGAAACATTAAGTTATGTAAAAGAAAACATGCATTCATTCAAGAGGAACTCGTCCTCTCATAATTATCCAACAAGAACTGCAAATGAATTGAGCGTAACTCAACATAAATAAACAAAATTTGAAAAAAGTCTAGGATATGTCGGAGCTAAGTTTTTTTAACAAACTACCGAGCAGCTTACAGAACATGAGTTTCGGAAAGTACAAACAAACAATTAAAAAAATGATGTTGGCAAAAGCATATTATTCGGTTAGAGAATTATTCAATGACTCGTTAGAATGAATCAGTCACAAGGACCATTTACATTCATCATTATATATTATATTTTCTATTTTTAACTACATGTTTCTGAGTGTATTGTCAATTTGTGTGTGAGTGTAAAACATGACATGCATATCCATCTTATAGATGGCTGCTGTTGCAATTACAAATAAATTAATTTGACGGGTACTTTTATTGGAAAAATGGATAAAGTGTTTGATACTTTGAATTCAAATCGATTTGACGATATCAAACATTTCAATAAAACATTTTTCGGAACAGGAACTTTGAAGAGCTCAAATTTTCATGGATAACACACGTTACAAATAAAACAGTTAACTGGTGATAGCTCTGGAACGACCTACAAACTATAGAATATCTGTTTGTCATTGAGGAGGTATGTTTCATTGACTGCTGGCTGCTGGGCCTCAAACGACCTTTCAGCTATTTACTATGGAGGCACGAAACTGTTTTTTCAAAACTGGGCAAAGCTACCCCAATTGACGGTACCTTGAACTATTTTTTTTGTCTAAAAAGGCCACCTGACTAATTGAAATAAAAATCATTCATCTCCAGTTGTTTTCTGTGACAAATGAGAGTATAAAATGCCGAATGGACATGTTTCACGGTATTGGTAATGCCAGATTAATTTGAAATATAAAACAAAACGGTGGAAACAGTGGATACTTTTGAAAATTCACCAATAAATGTATTGAGAAATGGATCATTGGATTCTGCGTATTTTCGCGTAGAACGACTGGCAGCTCATATCATCTGACCTTGACGCGACCGTCGCTATAAAATATTTGTAAGAGTATTCTTAAGTTTCAGATGTCGTAACGAAAGAAATACGACGCGAGTGGGAAGTAGGTATTAAGACAACTGAGGGAACATACCTAAATTTTATTTTTTATTCATTTATTTTAAGAATATATTATTCTTTGAAATTTGCCAATAAAAATTTGAAAACAAATGTTTAAAAAAAAATAAAAATTCATCATTCTGAAAAACCTTCAGAATAGATTAGCATAGCTTTTCGACCTAAATTGTATAATCTTACTTCACAAAATATAGGTTTAGTTCACCACCTTGACTTATTTTTCATCCATTCCTAATTAGTTCACAATCATATAAGATATTTATTATGAACTCCTCGTAGCAAGGATGAAGTCAGATCATGGGCACATATTTTTTGATCGATCCTCGTGCAGAGGTACTCGATAGCTCTTAGCCTACACTCCCCTGCACCGCCCCATGCCATCAAAAAATAAAATTTCGACCCGAAACATCAAAGACGCCGACGGGAGTGAATTTACTTGTGTTTACATCTATACGGTGGTCTCGCAGATGTTTTTTGTTCATCCAGCAACACTACCATGCTGAACCGGTTTCGAGATATAACCTTTCATCAGTTCAGGAAAGATCCCACACATACAGCAAAGCGCCTGGACTCGATTAATTTCAATGCGGCTCAACTGCGTATATGATACCTTCGGCTTCGAGCTGTTACTATTTAACAATCTTTCTTGAAGGTGCAGGAGAAATCCGAGCCAGCAATTTCGCGTCTCCCACAAGAACTTGGCCTTTCATAGACCACAACTTGGCGAATTTCACGTCGTGACTTGGGCCTCCACCTGTACAAAATTCATATGATCCAGAAACTTAAGTTAAACGACCATAGACAACGACGTGTGTTTGCTAAATGAGCTCTGGCACTATCAACGGTAAGCACAATATATCGATGATTACCAACTTTGGCCTGAACTGGGTGATCTGGACACCAACGACATGTGGTTTCAACAGGACGGCGCTACGTGCCTCACTGCTCATGCCACATTGGATATTCTGCACGAGCGATTTGCATACAACAGTGCATACAACAAGTATGCACTGGTCCCATTTCTGGTGAGGAGAAGGTTTTGATCAAAAGATTGAAGGGCTGATTGCAGTCGATTGAAGCGCGTGTCAATCGATTGACTCAATCGTTTGATCAAGCAGATTGATCGTTTAGGGCCACCTTTAGGAGAATTTCAAGCTCTTCAGTTCAGTCGGTCGGAAGCCGGTCGGTTCGACGTGGGTGCTTTGTTCACCCACTCAAATCGACCGACGGTCGATGGTCGGTGGTTCAAGCCCCAGGCTGAACGATCGATTTTCACTTGCTATCGTTCAACCCGTCTTGGGAATCACACCTTAAAATGTGATTCGTTAGTCCCTAGCTCGCACAAGTTTCGACTTCTGAGAGTTGACGTTCGTGGGGGTGAGGCAGCTGGTTTTGAACAGATTTTTTTTTAAAACAGTAACTTGTAACACTTGTAACAGTAACACTTGTTGTTTAAAATATCCCCATGAGAAGAAAACTCGGCAGTCTAGATCTAGAAGGAGAAAGCTGATGGGTAGTTATGTGGTCCTAACCAAAACATCACTATTGGAATAGACAATATTGCATCGATCACGTTGAATTCATAGATTGTACACTCGTACTTCTTAAACGGTTATGTTATACAAATAGTCTCGCAATTAATTTTTCGGAAATTCAAAGTGACTATCATCGTTGAAATTTTCTCAAGAACGGACTAACTAATTTATTATTCGATATACCACTCAAAACCTTTGTATTTGGATACTAATGGTTTTTGTTAACTCAACAAAATTGTAGCAAACTGATCTTATTTAAATTGCGATCTGTTAATTAAAATTGATATTGCAGAAATACCTACTGCTTCAACTAGTTAAGTAAAATAATCGATAACGACAAAATATATAGTTCCTCCTAAACCGAATTTTATATCATGGTATTGTTGATACATCAACATCTATTTCTGTTGGTTACATCTTTGTTTCAAACAAGTTATACAATTCGAAATGAAAAAAATCCTACTTTTGCATTTTTTATGCCAAAATGTCCAAAATGATATTTTCTATGATATTAGATCTCATATCAGTACTTACAAATAATCGTTAACCCTTGAACATTTCACTTCTGAATTTCCAGATACCTAAATCTTAAAATCATACCGGCTTGCCACATTGAGGCAGAAATCTTAGCCGCACAGATGCAGAAGGCTGTCATTCTTGGCTCACTGCGCTTGCTCAGGGCACATGATTCTCGGACCCAATGATAACTTACCCCACGGTGTGGGGAGTGGTCATTGGTTGATAATGCTGGCGCCCTTTCCCGAGTGTATCGGGGCTTCGGGGGATAGGACCTGACCAGCGCACACTCTTTGAGTCTTTTTTTCAAAGTTTTTCAACGTTACGATCGGAATTCACAGGGCACGAGATTGTAGAATGTAGCTACGTTGTATGAGAAGCTGCGAGTGAAAACAGAAGACCTATGTTCAGAAATTACTCGCACTGACCTGTTTCTAGTGGAAAAGCTATTAATATTTGAGAAATTATTTAATTTTTTCATTAAATACTGTGGTATTCCGGTGTTCAAGACTTTGTGAGTGTTTGTGAGTAGGTGCAGTATCCTTAGTTTCTCTAGTTGCAGCCAACCTGATTCCTTCATGACCGGTGATATGTGGTCGTATTTTCGAATGCCAAAAAAAAACGAAGGCAACTGTTTTGGATTCGTTGAAGACGGAGGGAATCAGATTGAAGTAATGCAGGGCCATAAATGCTATCGCAATATGGAACTTTCGAAATGATTTTAGTTTGAGTTGTTTGGTGAATAAGTCCCGATTTGGAAACAGTTGCCTTAAGGATAAAATAGCTAACGTGTTTTATGGAGCACAGTTCAGAATCAAACCACAGGCCTGAGTTTTTTGCTTCACTTACAAAAGGCAGAACGTCACCATTTATATGGATATGAAGACTATTTTTAGCAATATCACGCAATCTTTTCGGTCCAAAGATCATTACTGCTAACTTTTTGGAGTTCAACATCAATTTATGAGCTGATGAAATATCAAAGATGATCTGTAGATCACGATTGATGAGGTTTTGAGCGGAATCAACGTCGGGGAACTGAAAAGAGTCGTACATCTGAGTATTATTTGCGTAATGAAAAATGTTGCATTTTTCCACTGACTGATGGATGTCACAAATATACAGGGCTATTCAAATTCGTTTCTGTATATGGAGATCTCGTAAACGATAAGAGATACAGTGTCGGTTAAATTGTGGCAAAGTTGCGTATTTTAGAGACCTATTCAATGATGTAAAAACTCGAATATAGCTCTTTTGGTTCTGGAGATATACAGGAAAAACCAAAAAACCCCAAATTATTTTTTTGCGTATATCTTCTTTATTCGCAGACATGTTGAAAATCTGTTCACATTTTGCTATTGGCGCTTGATGTGGACTCTCAGAATATATCCATGATCTTTTATACAGGGTGTCATCTAACTTGGGCCACCTCTTCTACAACAAAAATATATTATATGTGTTTTGATGAGCAGAAAAAAAATGGTAGCAATAATAACATCCGAAACGAACACTATAATTATAATGAAAAATAAAATGAAGTAAGTAATTTATATACACAAAAAAAATTAATTGTGCAATAAATGTTCGAACTGGAGTCCTTCCATTTCGATGGTCTGCAAGATCACCAGATCTCACTATTTTGGTCTATTTTCTATGAGAAGAGAGATAGAAAATGTGAAATACTCGAGATTGAGGATTTTGAATGATTTCGCAACAATGTACCAAATAAGTGTATTAAGGGCAATAAATAATATGAAAAACCGAGTTTAAAAATGTCTCGAAATGGAAGGAATCCAATTCGAACATTTATTGCGCCAATAATTTTTTTAAGTACCTACCTATATAAATTACTTCATTTCAATTTTCATTACAATTATAGTGTTCGTTTCGGATGTTATTGTTGCTATCATTTCTTTTTCTGCTTATTAAAACACATATAATATATTTTTGATGTAGATATATTTCAAATAATCATAAAAGGTTTTTTTATTCGAAGTTCATTGTAGAAAACGCTCAGAGCAATGGAAAAATATGAATAGGTACCTAAAAATGAAAAACAAAACTCTCGAAAAACTCTATGATACATAGGGAGACGTGAAAGTTGCTATTGTGTTTTTTTTCAAGTCAGTCACACAATTATAATCGAATACCTATTACCGAAAAATTACGAAATATAAAACTGAATTTGATTTCACAGTATGAAGTGAACGTTTACGATCCAAAAACTACAACAAAAAATACAGGTCCATATTTGAACATTCAAAGATAGGGGTGGCCCAAGTCAGATGACACCCTGTATAAAAGATTCATGGATATATTCTGAGAGCCCACATCAAGTGCCAATAGCAAAGTGGACAGATTTTCAATATGTCTGCGAGATCCCCGTGTACAGAAACGAATTTGAATAGCCCTATATATTCTGAATAGTAAAGGACCAAGGATGGATTCTTGAGGAATACCTTCAGTTGCAGGCAGAGTCTCTGAGCTGATACCGTCCACCATAACTCTTTGAGTTCGGTTTGATAAGTAACTTCTCACCAGAGACAGCGCATTCACAGAAAAGCCAAAGAAGCTGAGTTTATCGCACAGGATCTCAAAATCAAGAGTGTCGAAGGCTTTAGTGTAGTCCAGAAGTACTAAACAAGTTTATTTACTTTCATCGACAGTTGAAAAGTTCACTTAACTGAATGAATAATCACATCGTTCTGCCAACAACTTGGGAAGACACGCATAGGTCATATGGCATCAGCGAGACAGGTTTACTGACCCAATATAAGATTATCTAAGAGGTGGATTATTAGAAGTGAGATATTGTCTGAGCCAACTGCGTTACTTTTGAGACGATTCAGGCAATTCTGTATAACTGCAGAGGAGACCGCACTGAAAGAAAAAGGTTTATAGGAGAACGGTATCGTTCTAAGAAAGAAATTTGATAGTTTGAACTTTGAACGCTCAGGTTAGGAAATTGAACTAAAGTTAATGTTAATTAGGGGTTCACAGCATTCAACTTATTCGAGATTTCTGTATTGTTACTTTTTCTCAAAATGTCTAGTGATCTTAATGTGTTCAAAGTTGCTTTAGAATTTTTCTTCGCAAGAATTAAATGGCGGTATGCTTTCATGATATCTTGGAGCTTTCCCGATAAGACTAAAAATCATATTCATTACACAAATTTTGTTTTCAAATATATCCTGGACGAGGCATCTGCAAAGAAAAGATGTTTTGAACGAGAAGTAAAGACATTCATCCATAAAATATAACAAATTTGAATAAAGAAAATAATTCTTTCGATGAGTCGCACTTGATTGAGTGGCTCATAAAATCACATACTACATTACTGAAGTTTGCACGAAACTTTCGAATTACATAATTGGATACCGGTCAATTGGGATGACATTACCCAGTTTTGAAATTGAAGTTGATAATTTTCACATAACCCATTTTTTGATATCCTAGATGAAATATGTACCTTTGGAAGGTGGTTATAGGTGTTATTTATGTAGTTATTTTATTTTTATATCATTCTCCCTCTTAAATAATAAACAAAATATGAGTGGGCAAAGTCACCTCGTGAAGTGGGGTCACTTTACCCAACAGATGTTTTCTTTGCATAACAAAGCTATGAATAAAAGATGGACAAAGCCACCTCCTCAGGGTTTTACAAGAGCTACAGTAAAGAGAAAAATTGCTCAAAAAATCGAAAATAACTACTACAGTTGCCAGGACTGTCGACACTTTAAATAAAAGGTGGACAAAGTGACCCCAATTTTCGTGTAAAACGTGGAGTGGCATTGCCCAGTCGAATAATGATCAACAGGTTGGGTGCAGGAACGAAATTGCAAGTGGATTAAATTCTTCTTCTAATAATAATAAGTGATGAAACTCACTTCGTTTTCGTAGAAGCTGTGTATATGTAACTTTGAAGAGCTCAAATTTTCATGGATAACATACGTTACAAATAAAACAGTTAACTGGTGATAGCTCTGGAACGACCTACAAACTATAGAATATCTCGTTGTCATTGAGGAGGTATGTTTCATTGACTGCTGGGCCTCAAACGACCTTTCAGCTATTTACTATGGAGGCACGAAACTGTTTTTTGGAGATTCGTGCAATAAATCCATACATTCTGTTTGCAGCAGACATAATGGCTTCAACGTGTGGTACGAAGGAAAGTTTTATGTCGAAGGTAACAACTAGATCAGTGAATGTGAGGGGCCGTTGGAGTGGAATATCGTTTATTAAATATTGATATGAAAATGGACGATTTTTTAATGTGTACGTCATTACATTACATTTACTCGCGCTTAAAGGAAGATTGTTGCGAAAACACCATTGCTCAACACGTTTCAGATTGAGGGAGAGTTAGTTGAAGACAATCCTTAATGTCATTGACAATATAATTCCAGGTCATCCACGTATATCAAACAGTTGATGTCACTGACCTCAACTATGTCGTTTATGAAGGCGTTGTAGATAAGTGGACATAGGTTGCTTTCTTGTGGAACACCCGAGGAAGCTGCATATTCCACGGACTTGAAGCCATTGAATATAACATACTGACGCCTGTCAGCGAAGTATGGTATAAAAAGTTGGATCAGGGTTAGAGAAAAGCCGTACCTGTACAATTTCGATATCAGTAATCCGTGATCAAGTCTGTCAAACACCTTATAGAAGTCCATATATATGACATGAGTTTGGGATCTCCTATCAATGGTTTCAGAAATATAATAATAATAATAATCATTTCAGAATATCAATACATAGAATGATACAAAATTTCGATATATAATGAAATGAATACGGTTGAACTCCACGAGGGTTTCCCCTGTATGTGGAGGTGGTGAGAATAATTTAATAGGTATAGATAGATTATCAAATTAATGCATATTGACACGATAACACAGTCTGCATAGTCACACACACACATATTCACGATAATTATACTCACTTATATAAAGACTATTCACAATACAACATTAATAAAATTCGAGGATTATATCAAAATTTATTATAAGTTTTCATTCATTAGCTTTCCGAGTACACTTTTACACTCAAAGGTCAATGTACTGGTGGATTTTTTTCCGTGGTTGGGCTTTTATCCAGGAAATCAATTGCTTGTGGAATGAATATATAGTTCATTAGGTATCATATTGTAGCACCGAGGAGACAGATAGGTGTAATTTCTCTTTAGGGTGTTTTTTTCGGGTCTAGGTATTTTGAGTATATAGTTCCTATTTCGAGTATCATGTACATGGCTACTACTAGTCGCTGTTTTTTGTTTTTGTGTAGATTAATAACTATTTTCAAGAAGAATAGCTGTCTGACATCTATTACTTAGGTTTCATTATATAACATTTTCGTTGGATAGTCTTGTGGCTTACGGAAAATAACTTTAAGAAATCTCTTTTGTAACATTTCCAGCGGAGACAGATGATTGGAATATGCTGCTCCCCATGCAATTATACCGTAATTAATGAGGCTTTGCACATGGGCATAGTATAGTGTTTTCATTTGTTGGATGTTGAGAAAATTATTGTAATACCTTATTCTATAAAGCACATACTGGAGTTTCTTTACAGTGGCATTTATAAAGTCCTTCCATTTCAAGTGTGGATCTACAATGATACATAAGATGACATGAGCAGATCAAGCTTATTCCGTGACATTAAAAAACGTAATTCATGAATGAATTGTGTGTACTTTCTATAATGTTATTCAATTGTGGTACTCTATTTACTAGTATACTGCCACCTCACATACAACGTTATTCTTAGGGAGATTGCACTAATGCTGAAAGAATTTTTGTGTGCCAAAAACGCATCCTGAGGCTTATATTCAGTATGAAATCCGAATATAGCTGCAAGACTATATTTATTGACAACAAAATATTGACTTTTCCTTGCATATATATCTATGAAACATTAAGTTATTAGGTCAGATGACGTCACACGCTGGACGAAATTATTGTTGCAGCTTGCAGTTTGCAACTGCAACTGCCGGCAACTTCCTCATTTGTAGAGATATTATAATAATTAGGTAACAGTTTTGTTCAATTTCATCCTAATGTTTATAATTAATTTATATTGAAAAAATGAAAACTTTTCCATTCTGTGTATAGATTATTTTTTCCTATTCAAAATCATGCAACACAATCCGGAAGTATAAATTATTTACAAATTGATTGACAAATTAGTTCTATATTCAATTCTCTTTTGCGGATCTCATTATCCTTTGTTTACTTGTGTTAATTTGGCATACATCCCATCATATGATACGTGTTCAAGAACATGGAAATCATCAATGACAATATAAAAAGGATCGATACTATTTTTTGATCAGTTGAATAGTTACTGAGGTGATATTTACATATAAATTGAAATGAGAAGTGCCGTGTTGTTGTTCATATCTTATTTCGTGTCATATTCAATGGTATGATGATTTTCATTTATTTGGAGTAATACTGTGTAATTTTTCCATCGAGCTTATTTGATTCTACCTGCTGCAGTAAAAATAATATTAGTTGCAGTAAATGCATGCAAGAATTTCATTAGCCTATGACGAAAATAGAAAATCAATAAAAATTTCAGTAGTGGTCCTAAAAAGAAAATAAATATTCTTGAAATTGTTCGTTCTATCAGCTCGGCTTAACTATAGTCTCTCTACTAGTTTTAATATCTATTAAAGTAATGATTATTAATCATTAGAATATCTGTATATCGATCATTATGAGTCATCTACTAGAAGTAATTCCCTAAAAAATTACTGGTATCTATTTCAATATTTGAAGAATATTCATAAAATTTTTGTCCTTTGATCAAAAAGAAAATGTCCTTTACAAATGTTTTTTATAATGAAAGGAGATTTCGAATAATTAGTTTCCAGATACAAATTATTGTATTATGGTTGGGCAAATGAAAATGTAATAGTTTTCGGAAATGCGTGTCGAAATGTGTTTACACTTTCGTACCAGAAATCTGCATCATTGTTACTAGTAACCACTTCATAATATTTATCCATATTATTGTAAAAGAATCAATAAAAACACCAGAATTTTGATAAAATAGATTGGACATAAAAACTTAGAGGCCAAACAGATTTATGGAATATGAACAAAAAATTTATGACAGTATTGAAAAATTTCATGCTCAGTATGATAACATAGATTATAATTTCATTCCAAAAACATGGTAAATCGTCTAAAACACCGATTGTTTGATACGAGAGTTTTATGACAAAAAATGTAAGTAATAACATTCCAATTTTAATATATCATGATCGATCAAACAATTTTTGAGAAACGGTGAAAAAACAGAGAGAAACATATTATTTTTCACAAAGAATTCATAGGGCTCCAGAGAAATATATAGCTTTCAAGATTTCAATATCATCAATTGGCAGTCAGATTTTTTGAAAAAGGTGGCTGTACTTTCATGGGTGTATGATGATGAACAAACAGCACAATTATCGTTCCATGTAACTTTGTAAGTTTGGAATATATTTTACTTACAGTATATACAGGGCTATTCAAATTTGTTTCTGTATATGGGGATCTCGTAAACGATACGAGATACAGTGTCGGTTGAATAGTGGCAAAGTTGCGTATTTGAGAGACCTATTCAATGATGTGAAAAATCGAATATAGCTCTTTTGGTTCTGGAGATATACTGGAAAAACCAAAAAATCCCAAATTATTTTTTGTCTATATCTTCTTTATTCGCAGACATATTGAAAATCTGTCCAAATTTTGCTATTGGCACTTGATGTGGGCTCTCAGAATATATCATGAATCTTTTATACAGGGGGTCATCTGACTTTGGTCACCCCCATCTATGAATTTTTAAATACGGACCTGTATTTTTTGTTGTAGTTTTTGGATCGTAGAC
>NW_019290921.1:6553-42416 GCF_000500325.1 Leptinotarsa decemlineata | reverse complement strand
TCGGTTTTCATGGTTTTCATGAGACTTTGTTCATCAACTATATTATTATATATTATTATATTATTTCTTACTAATTCTTCAATTTATGTGGCAGCATGAAGCCTTTTATATAATTTCAAATAAATTTTTTCTAGTTTTTTGTTCAAAGTATCGACTTTCCAATGCTCATTTTTGCGAAAAATTGTTTTATATAATGTTACATTATGCTGATCTGTAGACGAAGTATATATGCATAAAAATGTAAGTACAATTTTATTTGTGAAAAATAGAAAAATCATTTTTCATGATTCACCATGATTTCAAGTTTATCAAACTTCAAGTAACGAGGATTAGCAATATGAGCATCATAGAACAATAACATACCTTAGCGAATCCACCAAAAATAAATAAAAACGAGGACATGAATTATAGAACAAACAATAATTAATTAAAGTAAAATGGCTTGTGCTTCTTTTCCCATTGGTCCAAAAGAAAAAACTTTGTTCAAAAGAATAAAAGGGCATAGAGTATATTTAATTGAGAAGACTGACATAACAGCCTAATACTGATTATGAAGAATGTATCATATTTGAAAGAGGTACAGGACTAAATCTTTTAATTTCCATGAGGATATAAAATTATCATCAATTATTGGTGATAAGGTAATTAGTGAAAATCATTATTGATATTTACAATAATAGAAATGTGTATAATGGAACTCGTAATGTGATTTTATATACAATTATTATCATTACTAATATTGCTGAATACATTCGTCATTGATTTTCATTAATTATCAGATAATCCCATCACAAACTAAATGATACTTTTTTGATAAATTCACACGAAACTTGAATGGTAATAATTTCCTTAGAAGGAAACTAAGGTACAGTTTAGAGGTAGAACTGCAATGACCATTCTCTTTCAGAATGGAACAGATCTTCCAACTTATTTGATAGTCTCAGAGAACCAGTGATGAAAAATTCAATGATTAAATTATGTGATGAAATTGGCCGATGCTTGATGAAAATCCATAACTAAATGAAGTAAGATTTCTACTATTCCACTAAACAGCTTACAAAACCGCAACACGTGTTTTGTTACAAAAGCTTTATCAAGCGTTTTCATAGTATGAAGCGGTTTCATAGTACGAAAACGCTTGATGTAGCTATGATAGGACTGACCGATACCTAATAAAAATTCATTGAGATGTATTCAAAAAACATACTTCAATGTGAACTTTCCACTTAAAACTTCACAAAACCGCGACACGTGTTTCGTTATACAATAGCATATACGGGCGTCACAATGTATAGTGAAATACGTGTCGCAGTTTTGTGAATTCTGAAGTGAAAATTTCACATTGAAGTGTATTTTTTGAATTCGCTGGATGAAGCTATTGTCTAGCGAAACACGTGTTGAGGTTTTGCGAACTATCTAATTGAAATCTCAGAATAAAGTGTTACGTGAATACTGTGTTTGATTATATTGATCATATTTTTTTTGTAAACTCTGAGTTTGTGCGATTTGATTGATTATGTCAGTTTTGGTCACTTGAGAAGATGAGTCGAGTTCTATGAAGGTTTTAGACTAGAGTTAGTACTTTTACTGTATTTCTCACACATTTTGGTTTTACATTGGACGAATTCAGTCACTCAACAAACATAATGATCAAACTTCAATCTAAATATCCTAAATACATCTGTTTGACTCAATTTCTCCATTTGTGTGTTCCCGGAGAGAAAATTATCTATTCTAAAATGTTTTTTGGAATTGTTACTATCAATCAAAATTACATTTCATTATCGATAACAGAAAAACTTCAGGTGACAATTTCTTTCCGCTGAAAAATTACTGATATAAGATATAATCTTTTTCACAGATTGATGATAATGGCCTACCAGAACGCACAAAGTTGTCTGAAGAGCTACTGAAAAGTGCAACCGGACGTGAATTACGAAATTTTCTACAAGAAACTACGGATGAATGTTTTCAAGAGATGAACGAGGGTAAACGCATTTCGCATTTGAAAAATTCAAATATATTCAGCCTATATTTTCAGAAACTGATATGGATTCTTGCTCGTACTCAACAAAGTTGGTAACTTGTTTGGTATTTGTTGCAAAGCAGCGAACACTTCATTTTCTTCGGAGTAATGAATGTTCAAGACTCGTGAATACGGATGGTCAACGCTCAGTTCGGTTGGAGAGCTGGTGATATATNACAGACTGATCATGCCATACGGAACTATGATTTCATTCACAAGATGTTTTTATTCTGACTGGGTAATGCCAGATAATTGAGTAAATCATATTACGTAGATCTTCACTCTAATTCATAAAAGTATTTACTATTCGGTCAACTTTCAATACGAAAAAAACAATGAAGATGACTGTGGAAAAATGAAATTTCATTGAAATTATATTGAATATTTCAAAATAAACCAGTGTTCCAAAACTGAAAAGCTAAACATTGATATTGATTGCTAAATGAGCAATCACTTCCTATCTGTGTGTAGCACTAAAACACTATAACAAAGAAAAGCAGAAAAATCATCCCAACGAAAGTGTTCTGACTTCAATAAACGAAACTTTCTGTCTTTTTCCATAAAACACGTGTACTGCTATTCTGACAAGTCACACAAATTATGTGAATCTGAAGTTAACGTGAAAAATCAAAATAATCTTCAACCACATAAAGTATTACGAAAATAAAACAATTATTAAATGATATTTCAACATTGCTCTTCATCGTAAGTAAGCTCTATCAGTGCGGCACAACTTGAATACTGGACAACAACAAATTCCAGAAAAAGTCTTTGACACACGAACTCTTACATCTAGTCCAAGAAAGACTCTTGACTTTTCCTAATATCCAAGACCTTATTGGTAACTTGTCATCTAGAATAACTACGATGTCATTTTTAGAAATAGATCTATCAATAGTACATTTTAAAGGTTGGAAAGTTGCTCAGAATTAGTCAATCCATCTATTTTCGATCTTTTCAATTAAATATTTTTCACCTTCAAGGAAGGGGGGCATATCAGAGTAAAATCATATTTCCCAGAGTCAACTTTTAAGTAGAGGGTCAGTAGAATCTGAATTCAAAATTTGCGCTGTTCGTCAAAATTACACGGGAAAAAAGTCAATGACTAATTCTTTTTCTATTACATATTCTATTTTCTATTTCTGTTCCTCCTTATGTCGGGGCTGACTATGGTTTCTAAATCTCATTCACTCTCACTTTTCTTTATTCATATATATTTTATCTTATTCGGCCCTTCATCGTTGGATAATGTAATGATCTATATATCTGCATCGCTTCTCTGTAGGTTTCTGTATCTGCCGCCTTGTTTTATTTGTGTTAATTAATTTTTCTTATTACTCCCCTTATATACATGAGCAATATTTCAAAGGAAGTCGAATTTGTACATTGTAACATGAAACTTCGAAAATTAATGAGATATATACAAATTTCTAAATGATGTTCAAGGTATTAGTAATCACATAGCTATTCCTGTAACATGATCATATCAAGACATTTTTGGTAACCAATTTGATATAACAACTTTCCACCTACTATACGTTTTCAAAGTTTTCTGGAAATTACAGTGGTTATGTTGATTTCTAGGTCATAGGTTGTATTTATGTTGCGACAGGTAGTTCGCCTCTCTTGTTGATGTGTTGCTATTGGCCGAAGTGTTATTACTATTAATGATGTATCTATTCCCGCCGTACCTGTCAGAGGGTTGTTATTGGTTACGCCATTATTATACAACTCGCTAACTGGTACGGTGGTACGGTGGAGAACTGACGACAGAACAGCAGAAATTCGCGCAAGCTGTATTAGCTGTATTATCACAAGCACCTGGACAATGTTAATGCCTGTACGGATTCCAGAATCACTAAAAATAGGATCGTGGAACATCCAAGTACCACAGAAAGGAAAAACGAGCTCCTAGAACTGCTATCACGGCTAAGCATAAATGTCATGGCAATCCAAAAGACAAAGATACGAAGTAACAAGAACTTCCACATCCCAGGATATACAACATATAGGACAGACAGGCCAGGAGGACGACAAGTCGCAGGGGGCGCGGCGCTACTAGTAAAACCAGACTAGCGCAACATGAAGACAGAAAGTAGGAACTGCAGTTCGGAGAGACAGTGGTGGTCAGAGTAAAACTGAAACGCTACGAACAGCTGAAAATTTCGTAGGTATATCTGCCTCCGCAAGGAATACTAGAGAAAACCGACATAGCAGAAGTGTTGCCAGATCATCATTCAACAGTAACCATAGACGATATCAACGCGAAGTCACACGACTGGAACTGCAGAAACCGAAACCAGAGGGGTATAGAAATAAGCCAGGCAGCTAGAAGAAATTGAGGACATCGCGGTAGTCACTCCCGAAGCCCCAACGCATTACCCGCGAGAAAACCAAGTCCCAGACATACTAGACATCGCATTAGTGCAAAACATCCCTACATCGAAGGTGGAAGTACTAGACTAAGGATCTTCAGACCACAACTCCGTCCTACTCATAATAGGAAGAGGCGAAGAGGAATCAGATAATCCGACAAAGAGAATCATCGACTGGAGCAGATTCTAGCGAGAGAGATACCAACGGATACGTGCTCCAATGGATAGAAGGAGTTTGCACAGAGCCGACAGAATCCTGCGGCAAGAGCTGCGTGCAATTCGATACCGACAATGGACAACCCGTCTTGAAGAACTCAACACCGAAGACCAATCTGCATGGAAAATCCAGAAAGTTCTCAGGAAGGAACAGAAGCCAAAGGAGAAACACACGACTACACGACAGAACTGCAAGTCCTGATGGTAGTAGACTATGCGACAGAAGGTTTCAACCTGGGCAAAGGATACCACACCGGAGCGATATTCCTAGACGTCTCCAAGGCGTTTGACACAGTTTGGCACGATTGACTACTAGTCAAAATGAGCAATTTTGGCTACTCGAAACAAATAGTGAGACTGATCGAATATTTTCTAACTGACCGGCGATGCAGCTGCAGAGTAGGACAAGAACTCTCCACCATGCGATCACTGGAAGCAGGTGTCCCATAAGATGCAATACTTTCGCCACACCTCCTCTTAATATACACAGCAGACGTTCCCAAGCCTGAGAACAACTTCAACAAGTTGTCACTCCACGCGGACGACACAGCTCTACTGGCGAGATCAACTAGTCTTGCGCAAGTTACCAGATACTTGCAACAGCAAGCGGACATATAAGAGGAATGGCCAACCTTTGGAAGATCAGCATAAACCCCGACAAGAGTCAGGCAATATTGTTCACCCGGAAGGAAACGCAACCTTCAACGGCAAGAGATTCCGTGGACCAACGAAGCGAAATATCTGGGAGTGACTCTCGGCAGAAGACTAATATTTCGGGCACACATACCTATATCCAATTATAGGTCGCAAAAGCAGCATGGGACTTCACGTGAAACTGCTGCTAATCAGTACTACTCCCAATCATCCTGTATGCCTGAACTGCCTGGGGCAAGTGCGCAGCTACATAGATGCAGTATCCCGACATTCATGAACGGTTGCGTGTAAACCTCCGTAAACGCTTCGAGATACATACCAAATAGATACAACAGTCCAGCGCTGCGCGATCTACACGAAGCACTCAACAGGAAAGACCCAATATTCCGACAGTGAGACAAACACAAGAGGCCAACCAAGTTGAATCAGAGACCACCCCCGAGAGTCACTATCAGGCGGCTCCGGTAAGTATAAAATCTTCTTAACCAGATTTCAAATTCACTTCTTTTTCAGATTCACTGGGAACCATTTGCTCGCGTTCTGACGACACGCGTCTCCGGTTAGTTTTTGGGGGGCCCATGCAATAAATTACATTCAAGTGAAGTCACGATTAAGGAAATACCAGACAAGAAAGTAAAAGCACCTAAAGGGTGGCTTTCTACCGCAGTAGCTCAGATATCAGTCTTGATGAAGTGCTCGTCAGTAAGTTGAGGACCGCTCCGGCTGCTCGGCCGCGAAAGCCTTAACCAATCTACTTTAACTTTTCGATTTTTGTTACATCTGTACAGCAAAGTATTTTATTTCAATTTGCAGTTATCTATGAAGTTAGTGCAATGTATTTTTGCTACAAACACTCCAACTTGAACTAACTGGAGAATCAAATTATCCCACAGTTTGACCGAAATAAATAATGAAGAGTATAATTTTGTTTTATTCGTCTTATTTATTTGGCAAAACCATTTTCCTCATCCAACTAATAATTGTACAGGTTTTTCATTGTATCATAGTAGTTATACATAAGGTGCATTCTTTCGATTCTTACTAAAAAGTTGAACGAAAGCAGTGGATCTCTCTTAACGTCAAAAAATATTTAAAGATCCCAACAATGAAGGTAAAAACACTTTATTCGAATTTGAAATGTTGATATAAATTATTGATGCCAACTATGATAACCCCAAAATCAAGATATTCATCATCAATAAGCAGCTCCTTATAATAATAAAAAATGTACAGGAAAATGTTGATCATCACACTGGAAAGTGTAAAATATTTTGAAAAGAAGTGTGAAGGTAACGTGGTCAATAAACATTGTGTGTTTCTTCAGTTTTTATTGTGGAAAAAGAATGCTGAATAGTTGCAATTTTCAAAACTGTGGAGGGCTGTGTAAGTCTGGAAATAATGGAGAGCATACTTTTTTCTTTTCGGATTCGAAATCTATGCGTCAAAATGAAGTACACCCATTTTTTAATGGGAGAGAGCAGCTTATCCGAAATTTTATCGAAAAGTTTTATCCTACCACAAAATGAACTCCTTCATACAATCCATCTAATAGCACTGTATTCAAATGGAACATTCCACAAAACTCATTTATATGAAACAACTACTCAATCTGGTCAATATGGAAGCCATATATGTTGATGAAGAAAATAATGATGTCGACGACGATGATTTGAAGTCAACTGAAAGAACGAATAATGCAAGCAATCGATGTGGACCAATAACAGATATGTGAATAATATGTGAATAATATTCTTCTCTGGAATGATAACTTGCATTTTCCATCACAATCACAGAGTTAAGTCGGTAGAGGTCTACCATTTGATCTAAATATTTTTCAAACACATTAGCGTTCATGTCTTCCACATATCGCCAGAATGGTTTGACTCAAACCATCAACACTTCTAATGAGGGTAATCCAGTGGCGTAGCGTAGAGGGAGCGAGGGGTGCGGCCCGCCCCGGGCGGCACTTTTTAGGGAGCGGCAAAATTTCACAGTAAATAATAAAATATATTTTGTAATTATTTGAAACATTTCATATTTTGACGCAACTATGAATTGGGACCAATTGAAAAGAGCACGGAATTTTTCATTACGTGTTCTGTGACGAATTCGGGGAATCCCCTTTCTTTGAATATTGTTTAATACGTCCGTTTAAGAAAGTACGTGATGCTTTGACAATTCAGACAGCACTAATCTAGACGACGCATCTGTTGAAATTGGATTTCAAGCTGGAACAACTTCGACTGCGAACTTTCGTTACTGCTACAGGCAACGAAAATAAATAAATTAATGCAGACTCACTTGAATTATTGAAGTTTATTGTAAACTATGAACTGGAAGACATTGTCCAATATTTTTATCATGCTGCGAATATTTTTTACAGTTGCCATAAGCAATGCCAGCTGTGAGAGAAGTTGTTCGAAATTGAAATTAATTGAAAATTATTTGAGGTCGACCATGAGTACTCTAAGACTAACAAATTTGGCTATCTTGTCTATTGAACAAGAGGTATGTGATGCTACAAACATTGATGGTGCAATAAAATACTTTGCTCTTAACAAAAGTAGACGTTTAAATTTTTGATTGGAGTCGGAGATTTTGTTTTTACATCAAACAAGTACCTACCTATAGTATTCTTCAAAAAGATATAAAAATTACTTAATAGTATCATCCTAGTTCTAACTGGAAACTAATTTTCGTTTTATATTCAATTCGCTAATTATTCAATCATGTCGAATAAATAATACCTAAGTACCTTTTATATCAATGGTTGAAGTAAGAGTTTTTGTATTAATAAATGTGATTGTTAAACAAATAAACTTTTATTTAAAATCTAACTTATATAATGCAAAATCATGATGACTATTCTTGCCGAAAATTTTCTAGAATTATATAGAATTATATTATATGTATAGTATACATAAAATTGTCTTCCGCCCCGGGCAACCGATACCCACGCTACGCCACTGGGGTAATCAGTCGCTTTTCTTTTCCAGAAGGTGACTTCAATCCGGTAGGTGATCCTTCTGAAAATGCTTGTCGTGAAGTTGTAATATTTTCGTCTTGCCACATCTTTCCAATGGTATACTTATCCTTTTGTTAAGGCCAGATAATACATCTTTATATATTGAAACTTTCGTATCTACTTCAGGTAATGACTTCTCCAGCATCATCATTTTTGATCAAAAGCGATTTTCTGTTTTGTTTTTCTCAGCTGATATTTATTTCTTTCAAAGTTTTCCACAATTTCTTTCTGCCTGTCAAGACTCACATTGTTTTTTCTAGGGTCAATATTTCTGTTCAGCTCATTGTGTTCTTTTTTCTAATGATGGTTTTCGTGATTTCACGACAATCTTTTTTTCTCATTGTTGAATCTATATACAGGGTGTTCTTTAAACACATGCTAATATTTGAGGAGGTAATTCTTAAACTCATTTTAAGGAAAAAACGTCCTATGGACGTATGTCCTAAACGCCTTAACTTTTGAGATACAGGGTGGCAAAGTTTTCAAAAATAATCAGTTTTTTAATAACAACTGAGATAATTTTGTAGACATCTTTGGCATATTTGGTACATATGTTCCATGCCTCAAGGCGCATTTTCTGATGTACAATTTACCTGATTTTCTCTGCCAGTGGCGTACGTACGAGTTTTGAAATGTATATTTTTGGCGAAAAAAATACTACGCCACTGCTTTATCTTGAATTCAAAATTATTTTTAAAATCCTTATTCATTTTTGAGAAAATTTGATCTCCTGGTATTTCTTTGTGTGAAGTAAAGTATTGAATATTCAATCTAATTTTGGAAGCAAAAACAATTTTTGGTGTTGAATAAAAAAATCTTTGAATTGCTAATGCAAGCGTTCCATATTTTTTTACTCGCCGTACCTAGATACCTATACAACTATGAAAATTTTTCACAAATTGAGAGGAATTACTTGGAGACTGGCTGTAAAGCAAATTATCTAAAAGAGCAATTCGTTCAGGCCAGTTTGTCACATCAAATCATACAACAGCATTGATTTTTCAAAATAAATACTATATTATTCAATTTTCAACGGACTCAATTATGCAGGCAAATGGAACAGCAACTTGATGATGGTTCAATTATCTGCTGCTTAATAGAATATACTTATTTTGATTCCGGTCAAAGAATTGTTTCAAAATGATAACCTGTCCATTACATATTTTTTCTCAAATATGTTTTGAATAAAATTTAATTCAAACTACTTGTAACATAATGAATTGTTTCCTACTTTTTTTGAGTTTATAACCTTCCACAATCTGAAAAATATACAAAGTTTTATACAGGTTTTGAAAACGGAAAGAGAGTGTTTTCCGAAACGTCAAGCACAGAAGAAAGCAGCAGATTGTCTATTGATTTAGCTTTATTCATTTTTCAGATTGTGAAAGTTTATACGCCCCAAAAAACAGTAGTAAATATTGAGTCCTCCAGAAAAAAATGTTTTTCAAAGAATATAATCAGTTGTATTTCTACAGTTGATGTTATAATCAAAATTGTCATATTGTACATGTAAATCATCCATGGTTTATATCTCATAATAATGAAACGTTTCACTTTTACTTACATTGTATTCGGCTTCGTAGCATTTCAGCATGTAACCTTCATATTCTTTTCTCAAGATTCCTTTAGCCTGCGAGTCCTGTCCGAACAAAATTGTTTTTAAATATTTCTCATTTGCATCAGCATTATTTTCCATCACTTTCTTTTCTCTTTCTGCGCAAATAATCAATGCTTCACGATCTTCCTCATATTGCTTCTTGAGTTGATCCACATATTGATTTTGGTGTTCTAAAATATCATCGATGTGAGTTGAATGCGATCTAAAATTGATTGAATATTCTTCTTCAGCTTCCTCCAGTTGTTTCAATAACTTTTGGATTGTATTATTTTTGTACGCTACGAGTCTTTCTATCCACTCCCTCATATGCTGAAATAGAAATGAACAGTGATGATTTGAAAAAAAATCAAGCATTAAATTCTTTCTTACATCAACATTCTTCCTCATCTCTTGACATTTAGCTTTTCGCAAGATCTGATGCCAATTCTGATTGATTTTGGCAAGATTCAACCTCGAAAATGCTTCTTCTTTCTTGATTTTTTTCTGGAGATAACAAGTCAGTTATTAGTTATTAGTTCTTATTTTATTTTTGGTCTGATGAAATTCATTTATTCATTGAGAATTTATTCACTGAATGATTCTAAGCGGAACAGAAAAGTTGGTGAATTTTTCTGAGCGAATGAATGTTATCCCAGATGTTATCTCAGGTTTTCTAAGGAGTAGGCAACCCAAATTACATCTTTTGCCTCGCTAAAATTTTCAGTTCTCATTTTTTTTGAGAAGAGATATTTACAAATGAAACTTTTTTTTTTAATTACTTATTGAAAATTGTAGGTTTTCTTGAATTATGTTAGAGTTTTCTAATGTGATGTTAATAAACCCATTTTTTTGTGCTTACATTTCAAACGCTGGCTGAATCCTACGATATAGATCAAAAAATGTACTACAGTATTGTTTACCTTAAAAAGATTCGCGATGGTATATGTCTGTCTCTCAGAGATAACCCACAATAACAATTTTTTCCTTGAGAAAAATGGCTTATTTACTAAGCGATTTTAAGCAATACAGCATTAATCCTCATCCAATCAAGTACCTTAAATACATTATGCATTCAATATAGATAAATATGACCCTTTACACCTTGTGAATACAGGGACATAGCGGTTGCGGCGGTACCGGCCGGGGGCGGAGGCACGTGACTATAAATAGCGCGTCGAAGGTTACAGTGCTCTTGATTGATTCAATATTTTTTTGGAATTAATCTACTTCAGGTATATTCAACAATAATAAAAAAAATCCATCTATCTTAAAGTGGTCGACAATGTATCTTGGTGAATATTCGAACTTCCATTTTCTGAAGGAGGTGTTAATAGATTTGAAATCTATAGAAGAACATACGAAATGAAAACAGATGAAATGTTAAATTCATGGAAATTACTGAAAATTACCCTATCGAATTATTCAGTAAAATAGGAAAATTTTTGTACCTCAAGAGAAAATAATTTGTAAAATGTCAAATATTTCGAAATGGAAATAAAATAAAAATAAACAATGGAAAATGTAAAATATGAAAAAAAGGGGAAAGAACGTTTACTCCATACAAGCAACAGAGTTCTGCAAAACATTATCATGCATAGTGAATGTGAACTCCCAAGCAAGGGTGCTTGTACAGAGTCGTACTAAGGAAAGACCAAATTTTTTTTTAATAATATACGTCTGGGTATAGGAAAATTTTTTAGGTAGAGTGTAGGGGCACAAACTATCAGTTTTTTCAGCCGTATCAGTACTTGACACTTTAGAAATTTAAACTTTAAAATACCGTATATGTATACAAAACAGGCGTTTAAACGTAACTCATCACTCCAACCTGTAGTGATATAACTGAATGAATTCCGCCAGCCGATTGCAGTTGAATTTGATTGGCCAGCGTAAGGAGGCTTGTTTATTTTACCCAATAGATTCAAATATGCCCATCTATCATTGTTTGGTTCACTTTGTTTGTTGAATGGACAGAGTTGTTTCACAATAGTATTTGGATGATAACTGAGGAATAGAGAAAACCGAGAAATAGTATATTGGTTGTGATGCCAATCATAGTCTAGGGGCGCATATTCAAGGAAGTTTCCTGATTCGTCCAGTAAAAACCAAGCTAGAAAGTCTGTTTATCCGCCAGTCATGACGATCCAAGGTGTTCCGAAGATGCAAAATAAATAGTTTTCTAGTAGGATTATCATGCGGGTGGAGCTTTCTGATTGTTAAATTCATTTAAACGTCATCGATCAGAGGAAAGGGGCTTCTGTTGATACTTTTTATCGACCATCTTCCATTCGACACGATATTATATGATTAACACAAAACTCTTCGGTTTAGTTTATGAGATATGAATGAGCATTGCGAAAACATTAATGGTGATCCTTTATTGTTGAAAATGAATGTAATTTTCGAGAGGATTTTCCTTTTCTGCATTGTAGTATGGTCTGAAAGGTAAAAGTATCCTCAAAGTGATGACTGCCTGTACATTTTTGTTATGTATAAATATTTGGGCATTTCAAAAACTTTATAATGTTTCGAAGTGAGCATTGATTCCATTAAATATTTACAAAGCTATCAAGTAATGAACTAGTTTGACATGCTGTCCAGTATGTAGAGAAGGTGTAGTTCTCTACCCTTACCGCCAAGCAATGAAGTAACCCTTTTTCATACATCAAATTAATCTGATGACTCTACCGAAGAAACAACATAAACCAAGAATATCAATACGTCAAATTAAAATTTCATGTGATATGATTTTTAGTAAACCTAACCTAACCTTCAAAAGGCACGTGTACCAATTGCACAGCTATCGGACTATAATTTGTGTGATAGAACATTTCAGTGAAGTGACTTTCTGATTCGGAGGGATATGCAAAATGTCCATGTTTAACGGCACAAAAAATAAAAACCACGTAACCAACTATATATAACATGTGCTCAACAAATGTTTTTAGANAGGGATATGCAAAATGTCCATGTTTAACGGCACAAAAAATAAAAACCACGTAACCAACTATATATAACATGTGCTCAACAAATGTTTTTAGATGGACACTAGAGCAGCTGAAACTTCCCCTAGCCAATGCCGAATGAATACTAGTCTTTACAAGTTGGGCATACACAAGGATCGGTTTCAGGACCTTCTCTTTTTCTTGTATATATAAATGATTTACCGGGTATACACACTTCTGGAGAAATTATATAATTTGCATGGTAAAACTATTGACGATTTGAATATTAAGATATTTAGAGACATAAATGTAATCAAATCTAGTAACTTTTGAATGTACTCTAGAAGATATGCCTTTAGAAACGTACTCAGCATCCCAGTAATTCCATGATTGCTTGTACGAAACTGATACTTCCAATTGAAGGAGGAATTCTTTACGCAAGATTAGGGACTGCCAATGGGATCCCCACTGAAACTCTGGCAATTGAAGGAGCCCCCACAAGAAGTCCCGAGTCTGGTTGAGATACATAGACGACACCTTCATAATATGGAACCGTGGGAATGCAGAACTAGACACTTTCCTGAAGTACATCAACAACGTAAGTCCTTCTGTCACTTTCACAATGGAGAAGAAAGTCCACAACGAATTGCCTTTCTTATACGTATTGGTGAAGAGGACCGACACTAAATGGGAAACATCTGTATATCGAAAACCCACTCATAGGACAGTATCAGAACCAGAAATCCAATCACCATCAATCGACTAAGAGAGGAATCATCAAAACTCTACTAGACCATGCTTTTGGGCTCTGTAATACAAAGGGAGGTCTCGAAAAGGAACTAAGCATCATCAAAAATGACCTTCAACGGAATGATTACTCCAGCGTGATGCTGAAACAGGCCTTAGCTAGAAGACAGCAAGAACTCCACAAGGAAGAGAAGCCGCCACAACCAGTACTTGTACTTCCCTACATCAGAGGATTATCGGAATTTCAGGGATTTCAAATAAATTTATATTATATTAGACAATGGAAGTCCGAACTGATGAAATACACCACGAAACATTGTCAACCACCTTCAAACAAATATATTCAAAGTTTCGAAAATTGCAGTCTTCAAGCTTTTTGGCAGAATACCTATAGAAAAACACCACACAATATTCACATCTGAAATTGAAAGAGGTATATTTTTAGAAGTAATTAATTTCTGGGAAAAAATGTTTTGGCTTTCCACTTCATCTTTATACAAAAAAATGTGGGAATATTTCAAAGAAAGGAAATAAGTAATCAATTTAAAAAAAAATCAACTCTATACAAAGATGTGTAGATCATCTTATTTCACGTGCATTGAAACTTTTCAGTTTAATAATCAACATTTTTTCTATAAAAAAACTTGATTTAACAATGGATCTGTTTTCTGGTGGCATCCTTCAATTTAAAAGTTATATACTAGTAGCTTTTCGAAAAAAAAAGCGTACGATTTAAATGTTCATTTAGACGTGAACTATTTGTATATAACTCGAACATGAAGTTGGGAGGAATTTCAAATTTAGTCAAAGTGAGAGAGATTTTGACTCTCCATTTTGTTCAAATTTTATTCGCAGCAACAATATGCTGTACCAAATACAATGAAGAATGTAAAAAAAATGCATCATCTACATAATTGATTACAAAATTGAACTTTCAAAAGTATTCTGCAATGCATATTCACTTGATTTATTTTGCAGCATAAAAGTTAATGTTGACTCATTTTTTACATGCAATTTAGACTTAATATAGCCTCAAAAACAATTGAAGATCCCAATAATGAAGGTAAATACAATTAATTTGAATTCAAAATGCCATGACAACAATGCCATCAACCTGAAAAACCTAAAATAGGAAGATTTATTACCAAAAAAAGCTCCGTATAAATTTTAAATTTTAAATATCAAACTGAAGAGTTGTAATTTTTGTAAGTGGAAGTCTGTAATTCAAGAGCATCGATTTTGAACCTGGAAAACCTAAAATATAACCAAAAAGCAGCTCCGTATATTACTAAAGTTTTTTAAAGAAAATATGTTAATTATTAAACTCAAGAATTGTTATTTTTGTAACTGAAAGCCTATCCAAAGTTTCAGTAATCATTGTCCTGGTGAATAAAAAAATCTGTTTTAAAATCTGTTTATCCGTTAATCAGCTGTCGCCCCCATAGGAACGACAACTCTCAGAAGTTGAGAAACTTGTACGAGCTAAGGACTAACAAGGTCTTAGTAATGCATTATCAGTTGAATTGATATGGAAGTTAACTCAGGTATTTATGTAATTGAAAAAGTTATAGAAATACCTTCAGAAAAGTTGCAATCAATTGTTCTTTTCTTCTTTTTGCTTCCTCTTCGATATCAGCCCTGTTTTGAAGATATCTTGCTCTCTCTTCATCTGACATTTTGGCAAGCTTATTTGCCAAAGATTTTTTCTTTTTACCAGCCATATCTGATGAAATCTCACAGAATTCTAAAGAGAACGAACACGGAAACAAAATATTCAACCTAGAATTCTGGATATAAATCAATATTTTTATTTGCTCGATAACTTTGATGCATCGCCTAGGAGACCTAACCATGGTTGCTAGGCTGTCTGAAAATAATATAAAACACGAAGTGGATATATTCTATCAAAAACGTCAAAATATAGAAAGAAAAATGCCGAAATTTACTGCACGGTCAGTTTTAGCAGAAATCGAAATGGATGAGCAGTTTATGGAGGTTTTTGAAAAATATAATGATAAAGAAATGAGTCCTGTAGAAATGGACTTGAAAATTCAAGCAGATAGGGTGATTTATGTCATCAATAGATGCATGGCAAAACTCAGTATCATGGTGAGAAACCAAATATTCAATCTTTAATTTTTTCTGGTGATTTTTTCACGATAGGGACCTTTATTCAATAGTTTTCATTGGAAACAGTATTTGCAGCAAGTCACATTCATAGAACTATTTATAATTGAATCTATACAAAATGAAATATGTAATATAAAAATATATTCCAACATTTTTTACTACTTTTGAAAGTGAGAAACATCTCAGTAACAGTAAAGTAGGTACCTACATTTATATTGATAACTTGGATTCGCTGAAAAAAATTATTGAATGTTCTTCAGATTTAACTTTTTACTAATCATATTGATATCTAGAGTAAAAATTTGAGATAAAGTAAAATGTGCAGTTTCATGGCTTATTTTTGAATTAGAATATTTTAGGGCTCCAGAGAAGTTTGCCCAAATGACAATGTCCATAATGAAACNGAAACATTCCGTTTTGTGACCGCTCTTTTTTGCAAAAAATCTTCTAATCGTAGAAAGTGTTCGGCACGAAATGGAAAAAACTGTTTTCAATGTGAAACTAATTAGTGACCAGCGCGGACGTTTTGTTGAAGTGTTCTGGGTTCCATTTTTTTTTTTGCTTAAGTATGTGACCAAGTTTTACTATTAGAAATGTATTTTCTTTGGCTATCGTTATTATTAATAATTGCAAAATTTGTATAGTATTTGATACTAAAAAGTTGAAAGTGCTAAATACGATAGCTAATTTTTAAATAATTTGAAATTACAAGAAGGAGCAACATGCGACCTCCGTTTGTGACTTATTTTACGATCACGAAAATATACTTTATTGTCTATTTTCTTTTGTAACTCTAACTTTTATCATTACTATTTTTTTTTATTTTAGCATCAAAAATGAAAAGAGTAAAAGAAAGTGGGGCATCTTACCGTAATAAGAGAAGAGCTAAGTTGGAAAATATTAGAGCAAATGAAGGGGCTTTACTTGAATATGTGAAAAGTGTTGTTCCTGAGACGTCAGATTCTACATTAGACTTAAATTCATCACAGTCAACTGGACCTTCAAACCCAGTAACGAAAATAAATCAATTAATGCTGAATCACTTGAATTATTGAAGTTTATTGTAAAATATAAGCTGGAAGACACTCTGCCCATAATTTAAATCATGCTGCGAATATTTTTTTAAAAATTTATGTTGGAGGTTTTATTGGAAAAGAATGATGTAGCTAAACCACTGAAAGCTAAAAAAGAATTTGAAAGGTCCTAGGTAGCAGTCATCACACCACTCCCCTCAGCAATTTACGGTATTGATCAGATAAAAAAATAATAAAATCGTTTAACGTAGTATTTAAACACATTCACTCAGGCAACGCTACGCCCAAAGTTTATTTTTAATTTTTTTTTCTTTCAGCTCTATCTACATCATTATCTTTTTTTTAATAAAAACTTTCAACAGGAATACAATTTTCACTTAGTTTATTTTCCGGTTTTTGGTTTCTAATTAAACAAAGTTTATTTCCTGACAATTTGTTGCAATCTTACTTCTCAATACATACATTTTTCAAAAACTCTTACTCGACTTAGGGCCACGTATGCTTGTCCTTCTTCAATACATTCCGAGCCTAAATACACAACTACGTGGTCTACAGTGCTGCTTTGCGTTTTGTAGACCCTGGAAGCCCATGAAAAAGCTAAGGGTAACATCCTTCTTTCAGCCGTCCCATAATTGAACTTTGCTGGAAACTGTATAGCTTTGAGGTGGGTAAGATGTCCGCCGTTCTTTCAAAGTTGATCTGGACTGACAGCACATTTGTTTCGTTCATTTGATTTCGACGAAACTGAGGCCAAAAATTTTCTGCAATGCAGCCGATAGCACCGTTTGCCAATCCTTTCGATACGTCAATATTGGGCCGCAGCATATTGAGGTAATTGTGAAAAAATATGTAACCCAACATTTTGTAGCTGCGGTCATCTTGGATTCACAACGATACAGAATTTGGTAAATTGTATTGCCATCAAAACTGAATGTGTGTACCAGATATCAGATCAATCTGTCAACAGGAAGGGGGTCAAACTTCAATAGGGAATATGCAGGCAATTTTTTTATATTTTTTATTCAATATTCACTCCATTTTGATGAAGAAAAAAAAGAGTAACATAGCTGTAAGAGTGGTAATTATTTTTTCATAAAATCTTAAAAATATTGGTTTAATTTGACAAGTTCAAACGCTCCTATTTCTCGCGCGCTTGAGGCGTGATGTCACAGGGCACGTCCTGTCAGTTTATTGTTTGCACTGAGAGTTAGTTTGATAGTAAACAAGGTGTTTTATTTTAAATATCGCGTAATAATCATGGAAGAAGAAAAAAGGCCATTTTATAGATATTGCATGGTACCAATGTGTCCGAACACTATAAAAAGTACACCAGATAAAGTTTTTTTTGCTGTTCCAAGAGATCCAAACATACGTAAACAATGGTATAAGGTTATGCGAAGGGATAATGTATCTCCAATATCGCGTCAACATTGTTGTGAAGATCATTTTAATGTAAGTATATTATATTTGGACAAATAACATCATGTAGTTTTGTAGAAATCCCTAGGTTACAAAACTTTCTATAATTTCATAACCTTATTTACGTATGTCATAACATCTTAGAAGATTCTTCATCTAAGCTCTGCATATACTTAAAAAAACTATTTTCTATGTACCTATACGTGAAGTTATTTATTATTTCTACTTAGGTATCCCAAGATGCTTCACAAAGTGTTGTGTTTATTTCAGATCAAGGAAGATACAGTAAATTATATTAAATACAAGCTCATGAAGGAACAAGGCGAAAAAGTTTAATTAATGTTGAATTAATTAATGCCTCATAAATTTCAATGCCAAAAACGAAATGTTCCATCACCACAGGAGATACTGTATGCTGTTAAGAAAAGAAGATTATCACTTATGAATGAAGTTCTCTCCGAACCTGAAGTCAATAGTGAAAATGTTTTAGAAAGTGAAACTTCACAAACAAGTTATTGTGATGCCGGACCAAGTTCTTCCTATAGTGAAGGCTGTGAAAATTATCTAGTGAGGCCTAGTACCTCTCTTATGGATGTCTCTGTAATAGAGCCCAGTACATCCCATGTTGAAGTCTCTACTAATACAGAAATCTTACTTAGTGACAAGTGTGTGCAAATAAATAAGAGATCCAACTTCAGAAGTAAAGCTGTTCAAGTTAATTTAACTACAAAAAAGACAAATGTAGCTTTATCTCCTTTTCCCCTTCCATCACAAAATATTGGAACTTCACCAATAAAACCTGTGACAACTGTTGTAAAAAGAAAATTATTTGCAACTAACTCTGATAGTACATCTATTTCTTCATAGATATCTCATGATTATGAATCCTGTAGCTCATCTGACTTAAGTTATTGTGTGCAAGATGAATCAGAAGATTTAGATGATGAAGAATATTTTAAAAATGTAATGCGCAGTAGTATTTTAAGTGCTATAGATAGAGAACCCAAAATGTTAATAGGATTACCTAAACAGTCATACCATATAATAAAACTTTTAAGTGAAAACATTCCACTTTCAACTGTAGACGTATTAATAAAACTTAAGAAATTGAAGTTAAATGAATCATTCAGCATACTTGCTTTACATATTGGCTACTCACAGAGCACTATCAGTAGATTCAATGAAAGTTTACCTCTTATCGCATCAAAAATGAAAGACTTGATTGTGTGGCCAACACCAACTGAGGTATACAAAAATTTACCTATATCATTCAGAGCTAGGTATTCAAATGTTATTTCTATTACACAACACAACAAAAAAATATTTTTGGAATGTTTCCTACACTAAATTAGTCAATTTCTACTAATTTTGGGGTGATAAAAACGAAAATAACAATGAAAAATTTTTATTAGCTCTGGTTTTTGAGATACACAGTACTTAATCTTAAAGAGTAGTTATACTATACGTGAAAAGTGAAAGTACATAAAACAATATTGTCAACCAACTGGAAGTTACACGTAGAATTAGTTCAAAACGGTATAAGACATATGAGAAACAATGTGCTTCTCAATTTGAATTTTCAATAGATTGCAAAGAGTGATTGTCGTGTGACAAGCAGTCTCTATTGTTTATTAAGTTTCTTCGGTAGATTTTCAGGAGCCAAAAATGACTAAAATGATGACGAAGTTATTAGTATTTCAGTTATCATCATGGACGAGTATGATGTCTTAAATTGATGGCTGAAATGATGATGATAACGATACCGCGATGACGATGAAAATGAAAATGATGGCTGAAACGACTAGCAGGATGATGAAGATATTACTTTTCTCGTTATCGTTGCTGACTATTTCACCTTGCTGTTTGAGCTGAAGATCTCTCAAGTTTAGATGTGTTACGAATACTTTTCGAATGTCTGAAAAACTTTTAACGACATTCAGAAAATTTAAAAAATACGTTTTTTTCTGTATTTATTTCTTATTCATTTCAACCGATATTCAAAACCTGGTTATACTTTTCCACTGCAACTTTTGAAAAGCTGTAAATATATGCTGCAAAAACTATGAATTTTCAAATATGGACCTGTATTTTTCAATTCATTTTTCCTATCTTTTTAGGGCCATGTTTGATTATGAAATCGGACAACTTTCAAAAGTTTCAGCTGATTCGATTTATTGTATCGATATAAAATATTTGATCATCTTCCGAAATGAAGATGAACGATGTACTATAATTGTTTAGATAGTTCATAGGGTTAAAATAATGTGATTTTTCATCAATTTCATAATTTAATGCGAATTTTCATTTGATAATATTTAGTACATTTTTTCATCTCAAACAGTTCCTATGAGTTTCTGAGTGAAAAGCTTCATATGACTTCATGAGTGCTTTTCGGACATAAAAATTGTATAGATTTTTCGAGAGAAAAATGCAACGATTCATTGATATTATTCTATCACGAAATGAAATCAACGCACTCAAGTTATACGATATGTTTCTTTTTGAGCCATAGTAGGTGCTCAAACGGGCGTCCCTACTGATCGACACATAAACGAATTTTTTTTTTTCATTTTACTAATGGATCAGATCATTTTTCTTTCCATCATTCTAGAAAATTCGTGTTTAATCAAATTGATGAAACTCAGTTCGATTAACAATATCCTTCAAAGCCCTTCTAGTGAAAAAAGTCAAGTGGAGTGAGGTCCGGAGATCTCACCGAATCGAACCACACCATCATTTCCTATTCATTTGTTAGAAAATTGTTCATTCAAAAAATCTTATATCACCATGCTGGTATGAGGTGAACCAGCCCCATCATGTTGAAAACACATATTTTGAATTTGTACTAATGAAATATCTTCCAATATTCCATAAAGGAAGTTTCAGGAAAAATAAGATCGTCTGTCCAAATTATGGGTTTTCTCCGCTCTGTTCAATAACGCCACACCAACCGTCGATTAAGATCACCAGAATGGGAGTAGTGTACCTTAGGCACTTCAACTTGTCATTTTGAACACGTTTATTACTATAATTTTATATTACTATCGAATTCCATATTCCAGTCCGATTTCCAATTAATGGTTTTGAAAAAAACTACGACAATAATAAATTCGTTATAATGTAGAAATAAAAATGAAAAACTTATTATTCATTGTGAATACATCTATTTAATCGATTTTGACTACTTCATCATTTCTGTAGCTTCTTATTTGGAACCATGAACTGAAAATCAGACAGGAAAATTAAAAAAAAAGGAAATTTTGAATTTTGGGTTGAAGGTCCAAACGTGGGGTCAAAATCGATTTGTAAGCAATTTTTTCAAATAACGTATTTTGGTATCTCTAACGCGAAGCAAAATATCGGGCTATTGTGAAAAGTGCGGCCCATGAAGGTCTATGCCTGTACACAAAATCAAATCTCTGCTTTCAAAAATTACTAAAATGTAGGGTTGTCTACATCTTAAGTGTTTCGCACTGTAGAAGTATTCATTACTTGATGAGTCGCAATCACGTTTTGAAAACTTTGAACTGCATATATGGTAAGTGAAAACGAGAAATGATATAACAGTTACCAAATAAACAATTGCCATGGCCTACTGAAAAAATTTACCAGTACTGTTGTCTACATCTTAAGTGTTTCGCACTGTAGACGTATTCATTACTTGATGAGTCGCAATCACGTTTTAAAAACTTTGAACTGCATATATGGTAAGTGAAAACGAGAAATGATATAACAGTTACCAAATAAACAATTGCCATGGCCTACTGAAAAAATTTACCAGTACGATGAATGTAGTCCAAATATCAATTTCCTCAGAATATAATTCAATGAATTTTGAGTCATTTCAAAAATTGTACCGGACAATTTTCAATCATTCTATTGAGTTGTATGTTTTAGAAAACTGGATTCATTATAGTGGAAAATTAAGAATGTTGATATTTTAACATCATTATGATTTTCAGTTATCGAATGAAAACCTTCCAATACATGCAATAATTTTCCACTGATAATGACTGAATATTATCAAAACAACTGAAACTTTCGAAAGTAAATTCTGTATCTGCTTCAGAAATATTAATTTCTAGACTACATGATTTTGTTTCATCTCCAGGTACAATATCAGAGATTCACAGGATGAGAGGATGACTTTGACAGAAACATTTCCATTATAATTCACAACTTTTAAAGCTCATGTTTTAGGAAACTATGTGTCTGGATCCGCAACTATTTGAAATTACTTACAGAAAATTAGAGAATGTCCTGATTTTCATTATTATTTTATGAATTAGTGTACATCCAGATGACAATAAACAACTTTTCATCATGACAATAATTTCATAATCTCCTTGTGACTGTGAAACATGAAAACAACACTAAACAGTATGCTGAATTTGTTTTCTCAACAGACACACTCTTAAAGGACTGACTTATGTTAGAAATCCCATGTTGAAAGATAAGACCTCGTTAATACTCAGCTCGGCAGCTGACTAATGTAAAAACACATTTGAAGAAAACGTCACATTTTCCTTTTTTTCATATTTGAAACGTTTTTATATAATTACCTCATGTTTCAGGCCCATCTCCCTTTTTTGCTGGAAAATGATGGTGAAATAATTCGTAAATACATGAAACACGTTGAGGCATCTTCCATTCTTCAGCTGGTCTCGAGCTGGGGTGTAGATTTCAAAACAAATATATCTACTGTGACAATACCTGAAGAACTTTTGAGAACGAATCCCCCTATTTATCCATCATATATGGTGAGTGTAAATGATAGTGAATAATAATAATTAATTTATCATACAGTAATATCATTATTTACTCTTAATAGACTAAAGCGTTCAGCCTGAGGGAGAATTTCAAGCAAGGTATTTTCAGGGAATATCATTGATAATGAGGAATAAGGTATTTGATATTTTAAAACATCTCCGAGAAAGTTTAATATCACCAAAAAGCAACACGTGAAGAAGTCTAAAGATTACAAAGAGAGAGTGACATTCAACGACCATATTGTAATCACAATTTGAACAGTATCATATATTGAATACTTGAAACATTTTGTCAAACAAATTTGATACAATGTGTTAAGGAATATACACGATAGTCCCTGTCAAAGACACTGTACAGCTGTCTGAACTGAAAATGGTAATAAATATAGGATATTTCATTGAGCGCTTCTTATATTTCAATTTAAGTGAAACAAAATGTGTGTGAGATTTCATCGAAATTTTTCATTCGTTTGAAAGACCTATTGATGCCATAAATCAGGCTGAATTTGACCGATGACATGGGTTACGTTGTTTTTGAGGACCGTTGCGGTTTGTGGGTTATTCGCATACGCCAGCGACTGAAGAAAAAGTCTAACGGAATCAAATCGCACGATCTCGGAGGCTAGTTCACATCACCTCCACGTGAGATGACCATGTCCTCAAATTGTTCGAGCAGAATATCTGATGTGGCATGAGCAGTGTGGCACGTAACGCCGTCCTGTTGAAACCACAAGCTGCTGGTGTCAAGATCATCCAATTCAAGTCAAAAGTTGTTATTGGTCGACTTTCAGTGCTTGCCGTTGATAGTGATGGCCTAGCCAACGTCGTTCTCGAATAAATATGAACCAATGACGCCGCCAGGCCAGAATCCACACCGAAGAGTGACTTTTTAGTAATAAGACGCTCTTGGATCCCAAGTGGATTGGTATCGTCCCAAATCAGACAATTTTGTTTGTTCACGTACCCATTCATCCATAAATGGGCCTCATTGCTGAAGATGATTTTTCTATGTAAATTGGGGTCAGTTGCCAACTGCTCCAGAGTCCATTCCGCAAACAAACGTAGTTGTCTATGGTTATTTACCTTCAGTTCTTGGGTTAGTTGAATATTGTACGGGTGCAGGTTCAAGTCATGACGCAAAATTAGCCAAGTTATAGTCTGCGAAAGGTCGAGTTCTTGTGAGCGAAGCGAAATCGACCCTCAGATTCTCCTGCACACTATCACAGAGAGCGGCGATGTTTTCGGTAGATCTTGCGTTTCGTCGACGTACGGGTGTTGGTCGATCGTTTACTGAGCCAGTGGACTCAAATTCATCCGTCACATTGCAAATAGTCCTCTCGGTAGGGCGATTACGTCGACCATAAAATGAGCGAAGCGCGCGGTACATTGCCCGAACAGAAGACCCATTTTGATAACAACTAATTTGACAGATGTAGCTTCAACACGATGGCCGTTATCAATTGTTAAAGTTCGAAAGTCCCTGTTGGAAGACCCTTTAGAACTGACTGATTGTAAGCAACTTTTGTTTCATAAAGTTTTTTCTGAAGTTAATAATTTTCGACTTATGTCCGACTAAAAATGTAAATTTTTCAATATTGTATCCGTAGGCTGATACAAACTGAATAATAGTTTGTTGAAGGTTAGTTTTTATTCGTCAGATACCGAAATTGAAAATTTTAACTTGAAATAACCAAAAAATCATGCATTTCCTAGAAAAATTCATAGAACCTTTATGAACTACTTGAATATACCTTGAATATACCTTCATTTTCATCTCTTCATGAGAGTTCTCAGCATCAAAACTAAGCAACTTATTACGAAAATAATATTTCTTCCTATTTTTTTCAGTGATAATAGTGATAATAGTGAAAATCATCCCCAACTGAAAAAATCCTAACCACTTAGCAGTTCACTGCATTTATGTACCTGTAATATACTCTAGAAGTTTGACCGCTTTGAAGTGCTCAGTTTTGAGGAAAAAAGAATCGAACTTCATCAAAAACTATCAATTAGAGCATTGTTGACTACCCACTTTTGCTATATTCTGCAAAATTATAAAAATGCTGTTCTCAACTGAAGTTCGAATATTTTCAAAAACTAAGCACCTGAAACCGGTTGAACTACCATCACATTACAAATTACGAGTAACAAGTAGTAATGATCCCTTTCAATAAGCCTTTTTCCTGAAGTACGAAAAATCACTCACTAGCAGCGCTAGTAGTTCGGTAGGGACAAACACTGCCTAATCCTCATATAAACATATGGTAAAGTACAATTAAAAAATAATGTTTTCAACAGAAGATGTTTCTGGAGCGAAACTAAAATTTGCAACTATGAAGGATAACAATGTTGTAACATTAAAACGTTGGCTTTCATGCCGTACTTTAGAAGTAACTGGAAAACAAGTGAATAGACAGGTTAGTATACAGACTCTAGTGAAAGGGTAGCGGTAGATTCAAACTGTAATAAAAGAAATTTAAAATAATAATGAATTTCAGATTCATTTCCGAGTGAGATATGAATCAAATATAGATGGTAATGAAATAAATTTGATCAAATATAATAAATGAATATAATTTGATAAACGATTGAGGTTATATCTCATTCTAATCAATGGTAATTAACTACGAAAAATTTACTATTCATTTCATGTTTAGAGCATACATATAAATATTTATTTTTTGCACTGTTAAATCCACTCTCCTCGAAGCATGCATACATTTCTCACATCTAACTTCATCAATATGAGGTTTTATAAATGGTATGAAAAACACGTTTTTTTTCGGATATCGATTATCCGACGTACAATTCGCAAAAGAGCAATGCTTTGTTGGCATTATACTAGCACAAAATAATTTTTCACATCAGATTCATATTTTTAAATAATAAATTAATATTACGTAAATAACACTGTTTTACATGTGAATAGTTTATGCTTGTTCCTACACTAGTGCTGCCTCTCGTGACACGCTCGCTGTATTATTCTCAGGAAAAAGGCTCATTGGGTTAGTGATTTGGAGGTGATTTTCACATTTTTTGTCACTAAAAAATATCAACCAATATAAATTTCACCGTAACTCGCTCATTTTTGATGTTGGGAACTATTATGAAGAGAATAAATGATGTTTTTCGATACACTTCACAAAAGCGTCTATAAGTTTTCCTTGTTTATTTCATTTTCATTGTTTATTTCAATGTTAGCGTTTGACGGATAAGAACTAACCGTGAACACATACTTTTTTTTATGGACTACGTTTTTAATAGGAATTATTTTTTACGATTGAGTACTAACTTTTGAAGCTATTCGTGAAAATGAACTACGGACCCTTCGATTTTGGGTTAATTCACGGAAAAATATGTACATTTATCACACTAACGAATATATGTAAGAGATTGATCAGTTGATAGCTGACTTGTCTCAATTGGAAATCATCGAAAAAAATGTTCAAGATTCTGTTTCTCTGAGCAGAACAGAAATGATCGACTCAAGCATTCTCCAAAATATTATCACTCCAATTCTACATTCGTTCAGAAAGTATTCAATTTAATATTTTACAACTCATTCAGCTGAGTCGAAAATATCGCTGTGATTATTACAAAAAACTTGTATTTGTAAATCTTTCTTCTTTATTTCAGTATGGAAAAACTGGAGGTCGTTCTTCAGCAACTATAAAATCTATCACAGATGCAATGACAGACCCACAAATACTCCATATGGTGGATATTTTATTTTATAGTAAATGCCTCAGAGCAGTTATTGCAAAAGCTGATAATCCGCCAACTGATAGAAACCTGATGAATCTCATTAAAACATTTCAAGATTTAAAAGCTGTTGCCAAGAGCAAGGTTTACGTTAGTGGGCAAAAGGAAGAGGCAAGGAACAAGGAACTGAGAAGAGCTTACAAATCCAATGAATTGCTCACTGTTGTTATCGAAGGTATTCATTTTTCTCTCTCAATTGATAAATTCAATGAATGAAATATCGAAATGGTCCACTCAAAACGTCTCATTTTTCGATTATGGGGAAGACAACTGAAAATTACTTACCTTCCCCGAAAAACACATGTCAATCTGTCAAGTAAACTTATGTAGGTATTATTATTACGTAACATACGATAACATTACAAGATGTGTTTTTATAACAAAAGCGTCAGGGTCGATAATTTTTGAAGCCATAAAAAATAAGACTAAGGGGAAACCCATCAGGAAAGGAGGGGAATATAATGAAAATGAAAGGAAAAATAAATCATGGGCGATCTGATTTCGAGAAGTGGGTTGGGGTGAGTTTTTAAGGGTAAAAAATGGTTTATCCCGATTTTCGGCAAAACTACAAGTCCTATGGAAAAAAGTTAAAATGTAATAAGGTCTTAAGTAATAAAAAGATCTACAACTTTTGTATCTACAATTTTTTCACATAACAACAGAATTTATGTGAAAAATTCAAATAAACAAGTTTTTGGTTTTTTATTTNCAAATTACTTTGTGCAGTAAAAATCCGACATTCACTAAGCCATCAGAATGCTCTGGTCTATTCACACTCACAAATACCAATACCAATAAATAGGCATCTGCAAATAATATTATTTAAAGTAGACTCTACAACTTTCTCAAAATATTGTAGATGCCTTATTAAATATTAACTTTATTAACTTATTTGTTTGTTAATGATAGTAGTTTAAATGGAATGAGTACAAACACTTTTGTCTAAATACCACTGGTAGATTTGATTTATACAACCGGTTTCTGCTTTGATCCATTATACTTGATAATGGGGTCAAACCCGAAACCGGTCATATAAATAAAATCTACCAGTGGTATTTAGACAAAAGTTTTTTATTCATTTCATTTAAGTGATCATGAATTACCATAAAGTCATCAATCACACCTAAATGATAGTAGTATATTTCGATTTGCAATATTTTCGTTTATCAATGTAACATGGAATATCACATTGTTTGAGTAATTGAAGTGTAAATTTCAATAAACAACTCAAAATTGTACATAATGTTTGAAAAAAATCGAATTCGAGTTTTTCTCAATATTTTGCATTTTCTGAGAAATTTTACTATAGCAATGTATATTTTTTTACACCATCAGAAAGTAGAGATTTCAATGAACAAAAAGTTCACAGACTTTCTGAAAAAAGCTGATATTTTGACGCGAGAGTTTTCGATTGAAAATTAAGGTTCTTTTTTGATATTAAGTTAAAATAAGGTGGAAAAATAAATATTTTTAATCAAATAAATCACAGTGTATTCGGGACATGAAAAGGTAAGTTTTTACAAAATTTCGTAGATTTTTTTTGATAAAGATAAAAATACAAAACCAGAAACTTGTTTATTTGAATTGTTAACATAAATTTTGGTGTTATGTTAAAAAAATCTCAATACAAAAGTTGTACAACTTTGTCATTTAACTTTTTTCTTTCACTTTTTACCATTTTGAAGGCTAATCTAATCTATGCAGCTTTCACTACAAAACACACAAGTATATGCTTCCAAAGTTCAAGAGAGGTGTGGGTATTCATAACCCAATATCAGGCTGTTTCAATCTGTGATAAATCTCATCATTGGAAATAGGCTGAATGAAATTATTTCGCTTCAATTTAGTGTGTGAACCACATCAATTCTAATGTAAACAAGTTTCGACAAAATGTAGATGTGCCACAGAGTTTTATACTTTTCTTTATGTATATAAATAATTTAAAAGAGAATGTGGATGATATATACTTCACTTTTTGAATCAATGATACTTGTTTGATCATCTTTGATAGTTCAGACTCTACACTTCATCCAAAAGCTATTAAAGTTTTTTTCTAATATTTCTTCGTAGTTTTATTGAATGTATTCCAAATACAGTATCATATACCCCTAAACGAGCAACTCGATTTATGTAGGTCTCCTCTCTTGAATTTATGAGTTTAACATCCCCTAGAATTTTCAGCGTGGAATTTCAAAAGTTGGCATCTTGGTTCGCCCGACTACCTGTCTCTCAAATACCAGTCCTTGCAGCATACTTTGAAAGTCTAGTATAAACGATATTTCAAACTTCAAATTTCAGTTTTATACTTGATGATGGGGTCAAACTCGAAACCGGTCGTATAAATAAAATCTAACGGTGGTATTTAGACAAAAGTGTTTTTTATTCATTTCATTTAAACTCGCGAATAAGTTAAAAAGTATTTTCTATACTCGTATATAAAGATTACAATCCAAGATCCAGATTTTGGTAAATTTAAACGGGAAAAATCTTACTGACTGGACTGATACATAGAAGAGATATATTTGTTGGTTCGAAACATTACAGTTGAAACCGTCGGATTGATATTCTCTAAGTGAGAAATGCCCACGGGACATTTATTCTGCTGAGTCTTGTCCGGAGTGAATCGTGACAAAGCTGCCTATTTTCTGATACAACTGGTACCAAAACAACTAATCTTGCTCTTTTTTTTTATACTTAGTAATATTTCTTTTGACACAACTAGAAATACAAATCAATTCAAAGAACTAAGATCATTGAAAAAACAGGAAAGAAGAAAAAAAAAGGAAAAAAAAACACATCAAAGGTGCTGCTTCGTTCCCTCCTGTTCATAAAAGAGGACATATGCCTCATTGCTCACAATTGATTTTGATGAAATTGGGAACACATGTGAATCGTTGTATTCATGCCATGTGCCACTATATGGGTGTCTGCAATATGCTGTGTAATGTCCGTTGTAAGTAGTCCCACTGTGATTTGAAAGTGCATATAGATTATAATGACAAGGAGCCACATTGTCTGCTGCATAACTGCTCATATCTAATCCATCTGAAGAAAAGTCAATGGAAACATTCAATTNACCTAAGGCACGTTTGATGACATCATTTACAGCTTGATGACGGGAAAAGCGCCCGGCGCTATATCTACAACTCAATCCATGATATCCTCGGGTGTCTACTTCCACTCCACACTTGCATTTGTGTTGAACAGAAATATTGGATCCTAGTCGAAGGCCTACAGCAACTCTAAAAGATTCATTGTCTAATAATGTACCAAGGGATGAAACTGGTAAGGCATCCAACCAACCACCTGCATGTTTGGACGACACTGCTTTTATACGTGCCTTATCTATAGGAGATTTAGCCAAGTCTAACAAATTATTTGAGGCATTTTTTATAAGAGGACTATCCCAGGTTTGTTGAAGATTTTTTCTGGTTCTTGGTACTTCTAGATTAGTTCGTGAGATCCATAGTTGTTCGGCCTCGCTCAAATTGTTATCCGATGGAAAGGAGGGTGAGAAGATGGAAAGCTACGTGTCTTGGAAGAGTATGAACACGAGAAGACATAATTCTGAAATTATGTAATTTTTCCTCAAAAAAAGTGATGAATGATTCTTCTGTGAGAGGGGAACCAAGAAGAATTAAACTATTCCTCTCGATTATTTTGATTCCAGGAGCAACGTCATTGAATTTTCTTTAAATATTTGAATCAGGTTCACTTAGAAAATGAAGTTCACATTTATGGAAGTTTAGTTCAAGCCCAATTTCCTTTGACTTTTTAATAACAGACGAAAGGGCATTGAGAACTTCCTTATAGTCTCCTTCTAGAGAACCGTCATCTAAATACCAAGCATTGAACTCTGTTTTTAAATTTTTGATGATATTGTCTATAGACAAGCAATAGAGAGCAGGTGCTAATGGATCCCCTTGCTGTACTCCACGCTCTGATGATATTGTGTTTTGATCAAATGTCAGTATTGAAGGCTGGTAGTAGCATTGAAATACAAAAGGATATAACTCTGGAACACTATTTTGAACCGATTTCAAGTTAAAGTCCCGATTCAGCATATTGAAAGCATTCTCATAATCCAATTTAAGAAAAACTTTTCCTTCTTTGGACTCGTGTTCAATAATATATTTTCGGGCAGCATAGGCTTCACAACCACTTGGAGATCCAAAACCATATTGAAATGGACGAAAAATATCTCCTAATTTTTCCTTCAGCTTGAATGAAGCCAGTTTTGCAGCTAAACGGCGAAACACATTGCCGACGGCAATCGGTCTAATTCCACCATCTTTCTTTTTCAAAGCACATACCTGATAGCAAAACATTACAAAGGGCTGTTAGCGATGATAAAATTTTCGATGCAGCAGAACCAGCACTTCCAATGTTGTTTGATTCAAGTTTCATAATGCTTGCTAGAGATATTTTGCGTTTACCATTATCATATGGAATTTTGAAGTTTTTGTAACCAAATGAAAGAAGTTTCTCCCAGGATTCGATGGAATTGTATTTGACACATTCATCGATGGTATTCGAGAGAACAGAAACAGAATGAAATCTAACAGCTTTCGGTATCCTCTTAGAAATGATAGAATTACGTTTCAAAGCAGCCATACTCTTCTGGAAAGGTATGCGAGCATTTTCGTAATTTGCGACATCGATGGTTTCGGTAACAGGAAAGTTGGTATTATTCCTTGAATTTTGATGAATTTTTTCATTATGTATCTTCAAACCAAAATAATTCTTAAAAGATTTACAACAGGAATCACAAAAAGATGTTGACAGTGATATTGACGTTTCAAAGATACACAGGAGGAACCAAACATTTCGAAATTTTGCAGTTTGTACCACGGTTCATATATACGTGGTCACTAATATACTGTTTTGTATGTTTGTATCTGGCATTGGATCGGAAACGTCATTAACGTTTTCTTCTTGTGTACTTTTATTTGATTCAGTTGATATCTTTTCACTTGTATGCCTCCAAGATACATAATAATTTCGGAGAAAGAGGGTGTTGAAATTGAATTTTTTGTTCGTTTTTATAAAATAACTTTTACAAAAAATACGTCATCTATACGAAATTTGGTACTCGAGTTTTTTGAAGTGGAAAATCATAGGTTCGTAATAATTCTCATATAACATCTAGAGGGCGCTGCTGACGCTCTCATTATTTATGGCCCTACGTAAAGTTGCTGAGAATTTAGAAAAACTGAGTATGTGGTGGATCTCGTCAAAATAAACAACTTTTTCCTATACAACTTTTTTCGAAAAATCATTTATTTTCGATATACATTTTGTGGAAATTTTTCAAAACATTTCATCTATGGATTTTTTTTTATTTTGACCCTGTATTGTTATAACGCTCCATCAAAATCAAATTATGGAAAATTCCACCTGGTTTACCTGATTTTGGATACAAAACCGTCATCTAGCTACAAAGCAATGAACTTTTTAGCCAATTCACATACGAATTTATCTTTTCCAAAGGGTATTTATCAGATGTTAATCATCTGACCAATTCAGAAGTAATGAGATCATAATATCTGAATGTAGAATCATATTCAAAATTTGTAGGACTCAATTATGATGAAAATCTTGATTGAAATGAACATCGATTATCGAATATTTTCATAGAATACGAAATCATATTGATCGTATTTGATGAACATATAATGGTTTCATATATTCTCGATTAAAATATTTGATTTCCATATGAGGATCTGCAAATATCGCAATTCTTGAACCATTAAAAATAGGTCTATCAAATGTATTAATGAACTTCCTCACTTAGAACCAACTGAAAATTTATATAAACGGAAAAGGTTGTCGAATTTAGATCCACTTTGTAAATTGTTAATTAGCTCTTTCATTCACTTCACCATTATAGACGAAAAAAAAAGTATCCAATTCATAATTATCGCTCAGGAATATTTCAAGAATTACATCTAAGCAGATCAAAAACGGAAATTGGAAACCGTTGCATCTTGCATAATGGTGTAATAATTTATAATGAGCTGCCAGCCAAGTTGTGAGATTAATTCATTAGATGACTAGTATTTTTACAGTTAAATGTCTAAATATTTTCAAACACTTTTTGAGTTTGAATTCTTCTATAAAAATCATCCAATGTTTCTTGGGGAAGTTGAGATGACGATAATGAAGTTAAATAGTGAAGAAAAAATAAATGAAACTGTTTCAAACGTTACAAATATCAGATTTAATATAACCAAATTACCCACTAGGTATATTTTTAGAAATATTTACAAAAATCAATTCATCTTGATATTTCACGATATAATTTTTAGATCTGAAGGAGCAATTGGAAAAACAAAGAAAAGAATTAGGTGATCAGCTGGATCAGAAGGTTGGAATATTCGAAAAGTACCACAAAAAAATGGAAACAATCATGCAAAATTTCGAAATTCAAATGAAGAGAACACTGTGAGTAAAGTAAAAATATTTTTTTACTGTGGTCTCTTAGGTGTGTGACGAATGAGATTTCTTTATTCGTTGCCCAATCAAAATTTGTACGCTGTCTGTTCAAAAGAAAAATTTCTTATTAGTAAGTGGGCTATGCTTGAAGACTGACAGTAATCAAATCTAAAGAAATGAACTTTTAACGTTCAAGCCAGTCTCGAATATACAGTCTCGAATACACGGTAGGTTGAATGGACTGATGTCTATCAGAAAACAACTACTACCCTGGCTAATACCACGAAGGGCATTGGATTATATCCGACAGGCGTCAGTGCAGGAACCTTCACAAAAAATGTCACGCATATGCAATTGGCAATACAACTGAAAGAGTCGTCCTTAAATTTTGGAACGGGCACACTTGCAGACCGGTTTCGGGCTCATTAACTACTCATCAGTGCAAGATAGTGGCCACCATCGACATAAAGTCAATGATATTCCATAATTGAAAATCGGAATTCTTTCAGAGTATTTCATTTCTCTTTCTAAGTTGGAGCGAACAACAAAATTCCACTCCATCTAGTGGACGAGGTACTAACCAACTGCATATCTTCAATTCGCCCGATTGCTCTGAATAATGAAGAAAAACTTTCTTAATAGTCAGTGGGCTATGCTTTTGAAGTTCATTTCTTTAGATTTGTTCACTGCCAGTCTTCAAGCATAGCCCACTGACTAATAAGAAAGTTTTTCTTCCTTATTCAGAAGAATCGGGCAAATTACGGATATGCAGTTAGTTAGTACCTCGTCCACTATATGGAGTGACATTTTGTTGTTCGTATTGAAGAAAAATGCGCCGTCTTTGAAAATTGGCCAAGCCTCTAAAGCGAGTCGTACAATAGTTTTCAGAATCCTTTATCGACAAAAATTTTATTCTCAGATAGTGAAAATGACTGAAAGAGGATGTATTATTAGAAAATATCTTCTCCGAGCGCGCCAACCTTGATATATCTTTGTTATATAACACATGTTATTCGGACAAATGTAGCTTCCACCTTGAAAGACAACTAAATCATTAAAATTTTCGATACTAGAGTGATTCAAATCCCAATATTTTACGCCAAATTCACACCCAATGTCCCCAAAAACTACATCATCAGCAAACCTAATTGATGGAGGATATTTGAATTAGATAAATATTTGAGATGAAATCAGCATCAACAACGACATCCATTTAGATCCTCTATCGTGAAAAATATTAGTTTTTCCACCTCAACGCGTAGTTATAGTTCAATAGTTCCTCGATAATAACTTTTTGGCTCGATGGATTCGAAGATTTTCTACAGAATGGTTACCTAGATTCCCGATTCCACTCCACTAGACTTTTTTTGTATGGGTATCAAAAGTCTACTCAGCATCAACAACGACATCCATTTAGATCCTCTATCGTGAAAAAGATTAGTTTTTCCACCTCAACGCGTAGTTATACTTCAATAGTTCCTCGATAATAACTTTTTGGGTCGATGGATTCGAAGAAGATTTTCTACAGAATGGTTACCTAGATTCCCGATTCCACACCACTAGACTTTTTTGTATGGGTATCAAAATTCTACGCAGCCAACTATCGCGAATAATTGACATTAAAAAATCAAAAATAATAATAATAAGCAGAAACGGCATCTAACACCTGAGGCCTTCGGTGAGTTGCACCACCACTTACCCGAGCAACTGGTGCAAAACCGGACCGGCAGCCCAGGCACGCCCAAGAGGGAGAACATTATTCTCTCATCGGTGACGGCCGTGGGTCTACAGGGCTAACCACTCGGTAGACTCAAATTTTGGTTCCCAAAAAATTAACAATATCCGCATATTTCCTAAATTATTTCACCCACTACCGCAGACTTTACTAAAACACCATTAAAACTGCTGAAACTCTTTATACTAACACAATAAAGAAAGCAAGCAATAAGTCAAAAAAAACATGGTGGATAATTATTGGTCTTGGAGAAATGGTTGAAAGTAAAAATTGGATATTCTATTATCATCCACTATTTTTACCTAAGTAATTGAAGAGAAACTAACTAAAAATATTCACATTCTGTATGATGCACTAGATAATTTAATTGGTTATTATATCAGATAATTTTACTCTTTATGACACAAATCTCTCAGAATTCATAGGGTCATTAGGAAGAAAGAAAACAAACACACTTCAGGAATTGACGACATATCCTTGAATATTTCCGAAAATCTGCTAGATAAAGCTCTTAGCACTATTTAATGAAGAAGTTTTTCCAAATATTCTATAAACTTCTGTTGTGATTCCTCTTCATTAAGGTGGAGATATTGGTATAGTCGAAGTAACCCATATAGTAATCTTAAAGGTGTCAGCGAAGTCAAAGGCCAAACAAACCAATACGAAGGAATTATGCCGCAACGAATTCGTCCACGTGGACAGAAGAATTGGCGGTTCGTATTGGATAATTTTTACTAACCGAGTTTTATGATTGGCTGAAGAGTCATAAAATTAAATTTGAAGTCATGTTACGGTGACCAACAGAATGTAGCGATGAGTACCGCGTTGTATGAGTTATTAAAAGGGAACTGCTAGAAGGTAGGGGGCACTAAGTATATCTTTTACTTGAACTATATCTCTTGCCATATCCAAACATAATATCTGGGCTGAAAAATCCCGGGCCAAAAAAAGAAAATGCGTTTTTTCATCAACGTAATTTTCATCAAGAGACACA
>NW_019290920.1:30248-102571 GCF_000500325.1 Leptinotarsa decemlineata | reverse complement strand
TTATTAAAATGACATTTTATGTTATAAAAAACTATTTCTTTTGATAAACTCTCTTTAGGGGCAGCGCGTTTATGCCGTAACAGCCGCGCGGAACCCTATTCTCAACGTCAAATTGAACTTATGAATATATAAAAATATATAGATAGAGTTTAGGGAGTTGGGATTTTTTTTTCTGAAATTTCCTCCTCTTCAACGAGCTTTTTTCAAAATTGCTCAAATATTAGTATTTTTTGAGTTATTAACGAAAAACAAATACCATTTTTTTCACCTTATCAATCAATTGCAATTTTTTACCTTCACCAAAATTCTTCAAAAACATTTTTCCAGAGATGATTCCGAATCGAATGAGCTATCGCTCATATTTTTAGGACATTTATCTCTATTTTTCATGTTTTTGAACTTGCTGATTAGACCACGTGAACCAGCGACCAACACGGCGGTCGATTTGAGAGAGTGAACAAAGCACCCACGTCGAACCGACTGGCTACCGTGCGAACAGATTATTTGTGAATAAAAAAAAAGAAAATACTCGATTCAGCCTTTTAATGTCAGTTTTGAGAATTTCAGATTAGGAATAGCAGTACCTTTCAATTTACTAAATCCCTGAAATGGCATAGGCCATAGTATTCTTCGAACTCCATCGGCGTTATTTGCTGATAATGGTGGAAACATCACAAATTTGTAGAGTCAACAAATTTGTGATGTGGGTGGAAGTCAACAATTCACTAATGAAGTGTACTCACAAATAAATGTCTTTACATATAATATAACATAAATATTACATGACTAATTCATTATAACATTAAAAACAATAGTACAAAAATAACATTTCAAAACGCTCAAAGGTGCGAACTTGCTTCCTCCTTTTCTTAAAAGAGAATGTATGCATCTCCACTCACAAGCGATTTTGGTGAAATTGGTGACACGTGTGAATCATTGTATTCGTGCCACGTGCCAGTATAAGGATGTCTGCAGAATGCTGTAAAATGTCCGCTGTAGGTAGATCCACTGTGATTCGAAAGTGCATATAGATTATAACGACAAGGAGTCACATTTTCTGCTGCATAATTGTTCATGTCTAATCCATCTAGAGGAGATTCGATGGCATCATTTAACTTGCCTCTAAATCTTTCTGTTTGAGAAAATCTTTTAAAATGAATGACTAAAATACGGGGAAACTGATGGATCGATAGAGACTTTGTGCATTTTCTTCTTTCCTTGCAACTTGAACACGTCGGTTTTTCATGTCAATCCAAAGTTTCCTCTCTTGTGAAGAAATCCAAGCACTGTCATAAATTCAATTGGCCAGTTCTTTGTGGTATGGGGAGTGACAAATCCCAGAAAGGATCGAAGGTTGCAGATAAGGCGCAATTCACACAGAACGGGTGTATGGTGGTGGCGTGGGACTGGCATGGAGCAGGAATGGAGCTGACGTGGAGCGCATAATCCACAGAGAACGGATGTATGGCGGTGGCGTGGAGCGAACAATTCACATAGCAAGGGATCCAATGTGATTATTGTCATTTATCAGTTACGTACATATCTGTGAAGTGAAGTTAAAATGCTTTCGGACGACGAAGGTGATCAAGATATCCTTATAAATTTAGCTAACATTCAAAGGCAAAGGAGATACTGGATACATCCCTTGTGGTTAGATAAAGGAAAAACTGGTGGTTCGTTCAATGTTATGCGCGAGCTCAATAGGTATCCTGAACGTTTTCAAAGTTTCTATCGAATGTCACTTCAGTGTTTTTATAAAATAGTAGCTTTAGTAAGGGTTAACATTGAAAAGAAATCTACAAACTGGAGGAAACCTGTCAGTCCGCAGGAGAGGTTGTTAATTAAGTTAAGGTAAGTTGAAGAAAATATATTCAAGTAAATTTATTTCTGTTTGATCCAAAACAAATACAACCAAAAAAAAGTTATTCGAAAGTTAATTATTGATATTAATTATTAACTATTATATTACTAATATTAATTATTGTAATGTATAAATTCACTCAAATGAAACTCGTCTGTGTTCCTGTGCAGTACTGAATCTTGATTTCTATTTTCCGAGTTTTTAATCCAAGATTGGGAGCTTTCCACTAGTGTAGTAGAAGCTTCAGGGATGGTTGAGGATAGTACTTGTTTGGCCAAATTTAAAATTCCAGAATTCATAGACTTCATGTCAGGAAGAACACTTTGAAAAAACGCCAGGTCCGGGCCAGGGGGATTAGATTAGGGCGTTGGTTTTCGTGCTATTTTGAATCTCGAGTTATTTTTACTTTTTTTCAAAGTACTGATAAGCTTGGTGGTTGACCTCATTGATAGAGGTTGAGGCTGCTGACGTCGTTTTTTTTTCTAAAGTCGTTTTCTTTATGTAATGGTGTTTTAGGTGCTCTCATTGCTAACGGTTGATCATCGACAAACGTACTGGGAGATGGTACATGTGAGCACGAGGAACGACTGGATAGAATATTATCAGGTGAGAGCACATCAACATTGGAGTTATCTTCAGACTCATTAGCTTCTGATCTCTCTTTAGCTAATGATGCGTCGGCAGACTCTTGATCCACGTTATCTTTGCTTTTGCGGGACTTCAAGAAAGGATCCAAGAAGAGAAGATGCGGAACCAGATAATATTCTTTGACTCGTTTTGTTGGTTGGTTTTGTTAGTAATTTGGCCTTATATTTGAAATAACTTCCTCGTATATTTTTCCAGCGGTCTTTGCACTCGGTTACTGAAACAAAAACAAAAAGTAAACATTTAAATATTCGTTACAATAAATTACTGTTTTGAATAATGATGATTATTGATATTTATTATTTTTACAGATACTTTACGACCGGATGTTCGTTCAAAGCGCTTTCATTCTATTTTCTGAAAGGACATTCTACGATACAAGAAGTTGTGCATCACACCGCCCAAGTCATATGGAAGAACCTACAACCTGTCTACATGCCAAAACCTTCCCAACTGTATTGGCAGCGTAGATGGTAAGCATATTCGAATAAAAACACCACCACGGTCGGGATCTGCCTTCATCAACTATAAAAGTTTTTTTCTCTTGTCTTACTTGCTGTGGCAGATGGCCAATTTCTAACAATCGATGTGGGTAAATTCGGACGAAATAGTGATGGACGTGCCTTAAAAAATAGCGGGTTTGGAAAAGCTTTGAAGGAACGTCGTCTGGATATACCTGAACCAGCTGTACTATTCGGAGTAATGCAACCATCAGTTCCGCATTTTTTTGTGGGCGATGAGGCATTCCTTTTCTTCACAAATTTAATGACGCCTTTTTCTCGAAGAGAGTTGACCAATAACGAACGAAAGATTTTTAATGTAAGATGCTCAAGAGCACGGAAATCAATAGAATGCGCTTTTGGTATGCTAACAACCAAGTTTGGGCTTCTACAAACACTTATTCGATGTGACCCTGCTAAAGTTGATGTTCTAATTCAAGTAATGTGTGTATTGCACAACGCGATTAAGAAGTGCGATGATACTTTCTCAAAACCACGATATGAAAACGTTATTGTCGGCCATTTTACTCCGGTACATTTAATAACAAACGCAAAAAATATGAGAATTTACCTAAGCACATATTTAAAAATTCGCTGCCCAATTCCTCACCAGGATAGATACTGTGTATGAATTTAATACAAGGTGGCAGAATGGGCCAATGAAAATGAATCAACGCTGATATTTGTCATAGTTCCTAACCTTTAGAAAAACTCCTTTTGAGACCTGTCAATTCTTTTTTCGAGGGTTAGACATTTTGTGAATATCTTTAAATCTCACATTTCTGCCTTCTAGGAGAAGTGTCTTTCCTTCTCATTTGAAGCGGGATAAGGGCTCAAGTGACACTTCATTCTGAAGGACTTTAAATTCTCTTTTTGAAGCAAACATTGAAAGACCTTAAAAATGAGGTATCACTTTACCCCTTATCCAGAAGGGGTGAAAGTCACCTCCACTAGGGGATGAAAATGACAGAATTGAAAATATTATAAGATGCTTCCACCTCAAAAAAAAAAAAAAAAATGAGGTCAATAAAGACGTATATACTTACCATTTTCACTGAATTTATTTGAAATCTGTTCCCATGCCATATCTTGTTCAACGCAAAATCGTCCCGCATTTTTCAAACAGACAAAAACAAACAACGAAAATCACTGTATAGTATATGGCTTTTACCATTAGTGTATGCCACTCGTGGCGTAGAAGTGACGTGGCGGTGGCGTGACTTATCACGCCTGTGCCATGCCATTTCTATCTGTATTGCCCCATAAGCGAACATGCAAGTGGTGCATGCCTCTACCACGCCAATCCCACGCCACCACCATACACCCGTTCTTTGTGCATTGCGCCTTAGTTATAGGGAGTTATATGTACTCAAATAAATCAGCCATGACTCTTGCGCTTTTTCGCTGTCGCTGTCGCTCAATTTTTCGTTAATCTCCGTTAAGGTCGGTTTCTCAATAATTCTATTACCGTCATCATGTAAACCTTCTAAAAGATAACGAAGGAACTCATGGGCGTCTTGATGCGCATGACCCATGAATCGAGGGGCAAAACTCTGAATCTGACTTTTTAAGGAGACTGCGTTCACTGCTGTATCAGACGAATCTTCTGACCACAATTCCTTGATAACTTCCGCGAAAGTTTTGATTAAACCACCCTCCCTATTAGAAATATTAGTAGGTATTGATATCTTTCATGTACTCATCCTTTTTCAAATATTCCAGTAACTATCTCGTATTTGATAAACATTGGATTGTACTGTTCATGAAACAAGTGTTTCATGAACAGCCAATATTTTTCAACCCATTGAGTCCAAGGGTTTTGACTAAGGAATGTCTCACTGATTCAATTGTGTTGTAGCTGTTGGTGATTCGTTCGCCACCGCTGTTTTCATTCCAGTAATCACGGATGTAATGATTCTTCCCATTATTTGACCAACGGAATGAGGAATTTGAAGTCAAATTTCTTGAAATTGAATCAGAAATGCTCATGGTGGTTTTTTCATATTTGTGAAAGAAGGATAATTCCAGAACTTGTTTATTTTCCTCTGCATCTTCTGAGACAATTGGGCAATGATCAATCTGCTGACTCTATTTTTCGTTGTTCATAGGAAATTTTGATTTGATTTGTGGGTTCAGGAATATTTCAATTCACTTACTAATGAAATCAAAATTGCCAAGACCATTCACAAATTATCTTCTTATGACTTCAACAAAAGGCATTTAAATATACCTACCAAGCATTTCAAACAAATTGAATCCCTTCAATATTAGCAATTGCTCGAACTTCCATAGCAAACATCCAAAGATGTGGAAAAATAATAATATTGAATAAGATCATGCAAAAAGAGTCATTTAGCTAATTGAGGTAATAGTTGACGTAATAAGCGTAACAAGCGCGGATTTTTGTTAGCAATCGATACCTTGAATATTTCAATGATATAATAACTGAGTGGTAATGCATTATATTCTCACCGCCTTCGATACAGAACTAGTTTGAAGCAAAATAACCAAATAAGAAATCTTTTATTACATTAAGTCGCTTAATATGTATACAAATATAAAATAATTGAAGGAAAAGGTAAATAAAAAATATAAAAGATTATCAATAGTAAATAAATCATATTGTGAAGTTCAAGGAGATTATGAGATTATATACGTGACATAAAGAAAGTCATAGAAAAACAAAGTTTTCAAGGCTAAAATCGTGCTCGCAGCTTAGAAAATTGCTATAACTGAATTCAAAATAAACTGAGGTACAAAGTTATGGAGAATTGAGGGGTTATAATCAATACTGAACTTGAACGTTACTTGATAAACTTGAAGTATTCTATTTGAACATATTGTCACTGAAATGCCAGTCTATCTTGTTTTGTTGGAGGATACCACTTTTAATGAAGTGTTACTCCTATAATATGAAATAAGTCTTGATCTTTTTGGAAAAAATTTTGGAACAGCTTCATATCCCCTAAAGATTCGAGCAGAAGTATGACCACTTACGCAAGCAGTTAGTTCAAAGATCCTGTATTTCTTCATCATTCAAAGAAAGACTGGTCAAAACTCTCATAAAATGATCTAGAAATTGTTTTGTTGAAATCTCATTACAATTGGCTCTAATTGATTATGACCAGCAACCCATGTACTGATGAAAAATTCACTTCAAACTCACGGATTTGGTAATAAACATTTCAAAATTGCAATAACAAGATTTCTGGTAGGGCTTGGAACAGTTAACGTGTTTTGCAAGGTTCAGGGACAGATTTCGGTGTATCCTTTCCGAAGCTCTGGTCTATCAGATAGATTCCTCACAGTCGTAGGGGGCTGTGGAGAAACAATATTTAGAGTCGTAGAGAATCAATAATTCCTCAGAGCCGTAGGGGACTGTGTGGCATGGTTAATACGACTATTATTGTGGAAAAAATAAGGCAATAAATGTTTTATATTCAATATTTTACATATTTGTATGATGATGATTATTGTTTAGTGTTTTGATAGGTGCGTTATACTCACTTGTATCTCAGACCTAAATTTAAATCACTTCCTTTATGGAAAAAAACCATTTGACCATGCGATAAGGTGAGGAGATGAGGTTTTCCACAGAATTCAAAAACATAATAAGATAATTTTGGAATTGATTTAGGTGTTGATTCTGAACCAGAAAGTTAATAGGAAGTCAATGATAGTGGAATCGAATAGAAAACTCTGTACAAATAATTCATTTTTGAAAAAATCGTATTTATTCAATTGATTAATGATTCATTTGAAAATTCAAAAATTTGGTTTTTCTCAGGAACTTTTCCTATTTGCTTTGAAACTTTCGAGAGTATTGGTTGTTTTCAATAGGAATCTTATAATGGTATTTATACCTGTAGAAACTCAAACTGTAATTCGAGAAGATTAGTTTTGAATCAAATTAAAAATATGCTTCATGAGACAGATTGTTTTTGGTGCCTTTGACTGATCCAGTGATTATTACCTGCTTAACGAAAATGCGATTGAATTTTCCCAAAGTATGATAGTTTAAATATATTTAGAGTTCAACTGGTGAATTTGATCCATACGTTTGTGATGAAACAGTCAAATAACGATACATTTGTCCAATAGTCAAGACACGAACTGATAATATATGCGAGATGGCCTTGCTATTGGGGCTGTTGTGTCGAAGTAAAAACATCGCAGAACCTTTGCTAATTTCTAGTGCATGTAAGAAAAATAAAATAAAATTTTCGAAGACAAATCAACTTCATGATGCAAAATCAATGAAGAGTAATGAATAATCAATAATGAGATCGCAGTTGAACGGTGACACTTCGTGATTCTTTGCTCGTATGAGTTTTAACCTCTGAGGACTGTCGTCCGTAAGGAATTGATAGCTAGTTTACGGAAAAAAAAACATTCCAACACAGTTTTTCAACAGGAAATCAACAAACAAAATGACACAAGAAGTATGTACGTAATAAATTATGGCCGACATTTATTGTACCCAATATAAAATTATGAATCGATGAGTTCAATAATGTGTTTCATAACTACTTTATTTCGTTTTGTTGTATATATAATAATATTGAACGAAAGTATTTTTCTGTGGAGAAGAATCAGTTTTTATCGAACTCCGTTGGGTTTTTTCACCTTCTACAATCTGAAAAATATGAAAAATGTAATGGAGAATTCTATATACATGTAAAAATGGCAAACTTTTTAGTTCGCATCGATAAGTTACTGCGTAAATTCAAAGTATTTTTCAAAAAAGAAAAATGTCCTACTTATTTTTTGTCTATGAAAAAGATAAGAAATTATATGGATACTTTGAGCGGTTATATCGTCACTGATTATATTTATTTCTAAATTTCCTTGACAGATGTCAAAGGAGTTTTGAAATATTAAAAATGTTAATGTTGTTGATAAACTTCTGAGACATTCGATGAAGTATCAGGTGTTCTTTGATATTAGTCTGTTGGTTTGTCGCCACTATGCATATTTTTTTCAAGACAGATAGCCAAATACAATGCTAAAGAATATACACTGATTCTTTGAATTCGTCTCTTAGTGTAGGGTTCTTATCTTGTTCCATTCAACTAGATGTTGATCGACTGAGTTCAACACATTTTCTGACAATTTTGATCCTGTTGAATATATATTTCTGATGTAATCTCGATGTTCATTGTCACGCACTTTCAATGGCCTAGAAATTTCACCAATATAACTTTTACCAAAAGAACAAGGTATCTCATAAATGCAATTTTTCTTCTTCTCTGTTGTTGGGTTTTGAATGAGTGTAGATCTCAGTGTATTTTGCTGTTTTATTACAAATTCCAACATTAGAACTATTTTCAATAAATTTCAATACTTTTCAGATAGTCCTGGAATATAAAGTATACCGTTAGTGTCGGTGGTTGTTCAGTCGGTGATTGTTCAGTCGGTGATTGTTGAGTTGGTGGTTATTGAATTTGTGATGCTGTTTGTAGGGTCATTTGGTTTGATATCAACTATTTATTTTCTATTCCATTCCCGGTTGGATCTACGAACGAATATGGATAAGCGGAGTGATCTAAAAATGTTGCCCCTTCTATACGAATATAAAGTTCTCCATTACAATGTTCATATTTTTCAGATTGTGAAAGGTGAAAATACCCAAATAAATTCGATGAGAGGTCAAAATATGATTTCATACTATAAATATAATTGCTTTTTGAAGTCATTAATAATTTTTACAAATAATTTTTTTCAGTTGATATACATATAGAACCAGCCTAATGCAAATATCTACCAATAAAATAATTTTCAACATAGACTATGACATAACATAAGCTTCATTGTAACTTTTTAAATCACCGATCGATTTCTTGCCAAACACAAAAAAAAGTTGTTTGAAGGAGTAATATAAGTCAACTTCATTGCTATAATATTGATCAGTTTGCGTTGTTATTTATCCAATCCGATCAAGAACGCCACTGCTCCTAATGCAATGCAAGGATATACAAACACATCCTTGATCTTAAACGTATATTCGAAATCCTGTTCCTGCATAGTTGCATGCACTGAGAAGTTGGTCAAGGATACCTGTGATTTCAGATCGAAGTACAACGTCAGCAGACTGGTAGCTTGTCATTAGATAATATAAGGTGTGAAACTAACAGAACTCGTTAACGAATGAATTCAAAGTAGTCTGGTATTTTTTTGAACACGCATTGAATATTCCTCACCAGATATTTGTTTTAAAACTGGTCAGAATATATTTGCCGTAAATTGGGAAAGTTGAAGAATGTAAAATTGTTTCAACACCGGTTTTAATCCGTGTCCTGACGGAAACAATATCTTTTTTTAGTTCATTACTTTAAAATGATATGACACTGTCACTATCTATTTTTTCAATACCTTTGGTGTGAGTTCACTTCAGTCTGACTGAAAGAGATAAATCCAAAAAACTACCATCCGAATTTAGCGAAACCGCTTCCGCATCCCTTTGAGAAAACAAAAATCAATTACTATAAATTTTCTATTTTTATAGGTCTACGGAAAAAAAACACACCAATGAAAATAGCTGATAAAAAAATTTTCTAGCATTTTGTACGCCGAGTTTCCCCTTCAATTATCCTGCAATAAAATCGACTTGAAGTAGATCGCAGGGCACAAACATACTGAAATGGTATCTTATGGAAGTAAGCTTTATGATATTCGAATTGTTTCAAGAGAAAAAAATCGGTGGTATACGGTCTAGGGAACGAGGAGGCCATTTACCACCAAATTTTTATTCGGTTATTGAGAAATTACTCGAGAAAGTGTAGGACGTAATGTTACGAACATAAATTGTGTCCTACTTATGTCATGCATGGTACCCAAATACTCCCCTAGTTCATTTTTCATAAGTTGAAGTAACTGATATGGTACTATCATTAGCTTACGTGGATGGATTCTTCTTCTCATTATCAGGAATGCGTCGGATATAAATGTTTTGTCACACCACTATATCAATGAATGTATTATCAGTACCTTTTTAGGAAACTATCTTTCAGCGTGCTCAACTATGCACATGGTTTTTGTACACTGAAGAAATTTATTTAATTGCTATGAATTGTTTCAAAATTATACTGACCATTGAATCTGATGTGCAAATTTTTTCTAAATAAAAATATCCCATGAATAAATACTCTCAGATGAGTATTGAAAATTCAAATTTTCAAACTACAGATTACGCATTTGTTTTATCCATGGCTATTCGTCATGGTTTTGGTGTTTGTTTTTCCAGTGTAACTTCATCGACTGCTATGGTTATTAACCTCATGTTCTAGGTAGGATATGATTATAAGCCTCCGAACCATCACTTAACCCAACTTCAACTAGAAAAGTTCTCAAGGTAAAACTATTTGGTTGAAGTTGGATTTGAACCCACAATCTTTAGATCGAACCACCACTTAACCCAACTTCAACTAGAAAAGTTCTCAAGGTAAAAGTGTTTGGTTGAAGTTGGATTTGAACCCACAATCTTTAGATCGTGAGTGGTGTACACTACCACTTGACAATTTTTCGAATACACGAAATCATGAGTGAAGTGTTTGCCATTCGTTTGAAGAACATATTGAAACAAATCCAAATGAACGATATAGAAAATATGCCGAAGAAGTTTGATATTTCATACGGAAATGAGAACAAAAACAACAGTTTCAATTTGTATTTGAATATAACTTTTCATTCTGAATAACGTTCATCTATTTGTTTTCATAAAGAAGATATTATATTCTTGAACAAAGTCAAAACTTTTTTGACCTGACCTGTCTGCGGATTGACTTGAAGCCCTATCAGGCTAGCATGGCAAATCCAGCAAAATTGCAAAAAAAATACATCAATTTGTAGCTGAATAGTTGCTGACAAGTTGCCAAAACAACGATTTTGTTGTTCGTGCCGATCCCTAGAAATCGCAAATAATGCTATCGTGATATAAAGGTAGCAAGGTAACTCAATAAATTATATACTTTTCCTTTGATCCTTACAGAAGATTTAGTTACTATTTAGTTGTTAAACCTTAGAGATTAACCGAAAATAACAATTTTATTAAAAAATTTTTTCAAATTTTTCAGGGATTTCGAATCAATTTATATTGTATTAGACAATGGAAGTCCGAACTGATGGGATATGTTCTAAATTTGTTGCTTACTAAGAGTAAACTTGAATACACCTTGAGTATCACCAACAAAATAGTTGAAACCGATCGGCCGATTTTAAATTTTTTTTCCACGTTCTTGCTATCTTGAAACTGGTTTTTCTTAGAATAAAAAGTGTTTCAAATTTGTTGCTCACCAGGAGTATACTCAAATACACCTAGTATCACCAACAAAATAGTTGAAACCGTTCGGCCGATTTTCAATTTTTTTTCCACGTTCTTGCTATCTTAAAACTGGTTTTTCTTAGAATGAAAAGTGTTTCAAATTTGTTGCTCACCAGGAGTATACTCAAATACACCTTGAGTAACAGCAACAAAATAGTAGAAACCGATCGCCCGATTTTATTTTTTCTTTCATTTTACACGTTCTTGCTATCTTGAAACTGGTTATCTTTAGAATAATACATCTTGAATATCAGCAACAAAATAGTTGAAATCGATCGGTCGATTTTTCATTTTTTTTCATTTTCCTCGTTCTTGCTATCTTGATACTGGTTTTCCTGGGAAAAAAAGTGTTATAAATTTGTTGCTCATCCGGAGGGTACTCAAATACACTCCGAGAATCAGCAACAAAATAGTTGGTCTTGATCGGCTGATTTTTAATATGTTTGCAAATTCTCCCTGGAATACAGTGTTTTTTTTTATTTTGTTACTTAGCAAGAGTATACTCAAATACACCTTGGGTTCAGCAACAAACTAGTTAAAACCGATCGGCCGATTTTCAATTTTTTTTTCACTTTCCTCTTTCTTGCTAACTTGAAACTGGTTTTATTTAGAATAGAGTATTTCAACAGCAACAAAATAGTTGAACATCTTTAATTCCAGGGAAAACCAGTTTCATGATGGCAATTACGAGGTAAATGAAAAACAAATTTTAAAAATCGGCCGATCGGTTTCAACTATTTTGTTGCTCATTCTCCAGGGGTATTTGAATAGTCTTCTAATGAGCAACAAATACAGAATACTTTGTATTCCAGAAAAAAACGGTTTCAAGATAGCAAGAACAAAGATAATTTTGAAAAATATTAAAAATCGGCCGATCAAGGCCAACTATTTTTTTTGCTGGTTTTCGGAGTGTATTTGAATATCCTACTGTAACAAATTTCAAACACTTTTCATTCCCAGGAAAACCAGTTTGAAGATAGCAAGAATGAGGAAAATGTTCCTGGTGAGCAACAAATTCAGAATCCTCTGTATTCCAGAAAAAACCGGTTTCGAGATAGTAAGAACAGGGAGAAGTTAAAAAAAATCATCTGATCAAAGCCAAGTATTTTATTGCTGATTTTCGGAGTGAATTTGAGTACACTTCTGATGAGCAACAAATTCAAAACACTTTTCATTCCAAAGAAAAGCAGTATCACGATAGCAAGAATGAGGAAAATGAAAATAAATAAATAAAATAAAAAATCGGTCCATCAGTTTCAATTATTTTGTTGCTGATACTCAAGGTGTATTTGATAATGAAAATTGGTTATCAAAAATTATTTCAATACTTACTGAAATTATTCTCTCAATATGATCTAACGTAGACATCTATAATATATTTGTTTGACGCATGTGCTTGTGTGTCCGCCTACATTTATTATATTTTCAGTTTATTCGTGTTGTGTATTGAAATCTCAATGACCAAAGTTGGATATGAATGCTCGTCTATGCAAGTTACGTGATTATATAACGCTAACCGGTTATTAAATAGCGGACGAGAAAAGACATAATGAGTAAGTTTGAGAGTTTCATTTCACATTTGGAACGCAAGCGAATACTCTACATTGGCGATGAGGGAAAATACAACAAACCTGTTTGATTACAAAAGTTAATGAAATACTTCAGGATTCTGCTAAAAAACGAAACCAGTGGTTCAAACACTATCTATAAGAATTTCAAAGTCCCATCGTGGAGTCCACACTGAAAAAAAGCCCCGTCGAAAAGCTGTTATTGGAAGACGAAGTTGAGATAATCAAAAGAATATCAAAATGGATGATGGTTTACATTCAACGCAGAAAATAATTCCCATCGAACAATTTGATTGGATAGACGACAATAAAATACTTTTACAATATTCTGCAATTGCATTGGCCGATAATTGATGAAAGTCCATGATAACGTATTCAAGAACCATTATGAGATTTTTACTAAATAGTTTACAAAACGGCAATACGTATTTCACTACCCAATAATTCCTTCAGGCTTGTTCGGTACTAAGTAAGAAGTATAAAACCAATTGATCAAACTCATCGAAGGGAAACATATTCTATTAGAGCGAGTACTGAAGTCCAACCCCAAAGAATTTGTTGATTTCGATATCGAAGACATTCGTACCTGCATATACATATGCGAATGGGTAATAAAACTGTTTTTCAAAAAATCAACCACTTCCTACCGAAGGCATACTTCTGTCAGAATTTCGAAGTGCCAAACTCTCTTTGACATTAGCAAGCCTTTCACCAAATTGTAATTTTAGCGAATTCCCGATATATTATCACATTCATCAGTAGTAATGGACTATATCCATCAAGAGGACAATGGTAGGGGATACAACGAGGTAAATTATTGAAACAGAGATAGTTCGTCATGTCTCATGCAAACATGGAGGAATATCTTCTTGTTGGGTTCTTGAAAAGCAGAACATGACAAAAGTTTGCAAATAACCAGTTCCAAATGAAAACAGCGTACTGCGAAGGAAAAATGTATATATATTCAAAATGGAAAATGTTCAATGTCTTGGCCATGAATCATGAATCAGACTACTTGCCAGAGAAATATGTCAACTGAATCTATGGGTAAATTGTAAACAAAGTGTCATAGTGTCTTTGAGAGAATTGCTGAAACTTGGAAAATACGTGAATGTGAATAAATACTGGATACGGCGTCAGGAAAAAACTTTCAAAAATCCAAAGTGCGCCCTCATTGGTATATAATTCATGGGACTTATTTAACTGTGAAAAGAGATATCCCTACCGAAAAAAATTTTGGTCTTGTATGGAGTGTTAATCACACCGTATTCGCATCGAAATTGAAACAATGTGCAAGAATCGAACGATGTGAACTTTTGGAAGCCGTCGTTTCGCCAGTACGGGTGGCTAACTTCTTTAGAGGTTTATTCAGAAGAAGATAGTAATACTGAAAAAATCGACCGCGAAAGCCCCAACCAATTTTTTGCTGAGAACATTTTGATGAGGAAAAAATGTACTCGAAGAATTGTAACGAACAATTATTGATACGGTTCATGAAGGATACCCAGGCACTGCAGACATGAAAAATCGTTTACGTGCTGAAGTATCGGGCTCCAAAATAGATGAGGATAGAGAATACTTGGTGAAATATTGCAACTCTCATGAATCCCACAACCACAAAATACCACAACTTTCCGTAATTCTTGGGTGAACGTGGCACTCAATATTATACTTATTTCACCAAGAGAACAAACTCAATAATTCCATTATTTTGACTACTTTGGCCGTTACAAAGAAATGAAAATTATAATCAATTTCACAAAAATGAATACGTTCGAAGTGCTACAGGAATATTTCAGATAAACGGGGAAGTCGAGAGAAAAAATAAGGATTTCCTGAAAATACTGAAAATTAGTCAATCTCTGAAAAGAAAAACTGGCAAGATAATCCACTAGACTACTCAGTAACGTATCATAGCACGCCGCCCTATTCCCTAACTGCAACTGCATGACACCAAAAATACTATTTTTGATGTGGAAGTGAAATATACGGGTGGAGAGAAGACGGTATCTCGCATATGATATGCGAATGAGAAGATAAAAGAAGGAGAATAAATCGTCATCGACTACATTGATCATTAGTCTCGTGTCCTGGAAATGTTAATAACTCCCTGAGCCACCTAGGAAGGATCATAGCTATTCGTAGTATGTCAGCCATGTAACGTTTCAGAATCATCCCACCTTCAACTAGATACATTCTCTCGAGAAAAATATATGGTTGAGCTTGGGATCCAACTCACAACCTTCCGATCGTGAGAACATCGTGAGAAACTGGACGGTTGTGAAGAAACTGAATATATCTGTTTCGAAATGAATAGGAGCTTTCAAATTTTCCTTCTCTCTATACTGAGTCGATATTAGGATGCTTTCAAAGTTTTGTCCATTTTATTGTCATGTGTTTTTGTTGTGCCGTATCTCAATGGTATATCCTGATTGATAGAGAATTTTGTACTGTATGGATTGATGCTGTTTATTTTTTTTTAGTTTTAATTTTTCATCTGTTTTTAGCTTGTTACTACTATATTATGTCTTTGAGCGATTTTTGGCCAATTTTACTCAACGAATTCAAATTAAACCAAAGCGCTGCCGAAATGGCCCAAAAAATGAACTAGGTAATTGGAAATTATAGTGTTAATTGACGCATTATTCGACATTGGTTTACAAAATTTCGATTCGGAAATTTTAGCTTCGAAGATGCGCTCCGAAGTGCTCGACCTACAGTTATCCAGAACGAGGATTTGAAGACTCTGGTGGGGACTGACCAATTACAAACGTTCCGTGGGATGTCGGAAGAAATAGGCGTCAGCGGTTTTTGATAGTTTGAAACGTAGTGGAAAGGTCATAAAGATCGAAACGTGGGTGCCTCACGATTTGAACGATCGACAGAAATTGTCACGTTTCGAGGTCTGTTCTTCTTTGCTTTGCATAACCAAAACGATCCTTTTTTGTATCGGGTCCTCAAGTGTGAATAAAAGTGGATTATCTACGACCACAGGAGACCTTCAGGACAGTGGTTGAACACCAATGAGCCACTAAGGCACTTCCCAAAGGCAAAATGGTCATGGTTACTGTATGGTGATCAATGGTTGGCATGATTGACTATATTTTTCTGTAACAGGGTCAAACCATAACAGCAGAGTCTTATTGTGAGAAAATCGACGAAATGTACCGACAATGCCCGTCCGCATGTTTCACAAATCACCGTCTGAAAATCAAACTTATTGAGCATAGAAGTTCTGCCCCACCCACCATATGCCCAGACCGCTCGCCAACCATCAACTACCATCTTTTCAAGCATTTCGATAACTTTCCCACCGATAGAACCTTCGCAAATTAGGACCAGGAAAAAACACGGCCTTCGTCAACTTCATCGATTCTCCAGCACACAGTTTTTATGCTGACAGAATTATTCGACTTGTATTACGTTAACAAAAGTGCACTGATTCGCTTATTCGATTGATTGATGTATTCACTGAGATATTACAGTTAGGATCAGATTACTGAAAAATGGTGAGATTATGTGTGGCGAAATATTGGGATAAAGATTGCATACGCGTTTTATGAGATTGAATAAATCTCAGTTTCCTTGGTCAAGTATGACATTCGTTGTAGAGTAGCAAATGAGAGATGTGATGAGTAATATTCAGGGTTTTAATTCTTTGTTACAATCAATATGGAGTGAGATAGAGAACGTATAACATAGTCGAATACTCCACCTTCGTAATGAACCTGGTTATGTTTTCTCCGGTTATTTTGTCAAAGTGTATTAGACAAAGAAATAGGAAATAATCATATTCCATAAGAACCTTTGATAAACAATTCGCTATCTGAAGAATGCACGTTACCAGACTCTCGGCAGTGGAATGACGACATGAGTTCTTCCAACGATATTCAATGCGTAGTCTACTGATGGTTTTCAATATATTTCAAATGGCTCAAAAAGTGCATTCACCTCTGACTGCGCGTTAGACATCGCCGAATAAACAGACACACGTTGCTGACTCAAGTATCGAAATATTATGAAATAGCTACTTAAGAAATACCATTCGACAAAAACATCAGTAATTTAACCGAATATCGTTGATGAACGATATTGCTACGCATTTCGGTCCAGAAAGACTTGATTAAATTAAATATCGACTTTTTATGAAGACAAAGCTTAGATATTAAATTCATATTGAGGAATAACTTCACATACGGTTTTGAAATTTCAGAAAGAAATTATGAAAAGACCGTTCAAAGAAATCATAAATAATTTCAATGGAACTCTCTGTCTTAGAAGGTCGCAATATTAATCACTATATCATGTTCCTCGTTTTCAATAGAATTCTTGAAATCGGTAGTCTTTGAGTTGATCAGTTACAAATAGGCAAACGCACCAAAATTCAAATATTTCCACTTTATATAAATTGAAATGGGTATTTGTTTAGAAGAGGTTACTTTTTTGAAAAGTAAGGTTTTATTTCCCCATCTTGATACAAAAAATATGGAATTTTTCAAAGAAAGGAAGGAGGTAATCAATTTCAAAAAAGTAATTTTATACAAAGATGTGTAGATCATGCAAAGAAATTTTCAGACACAAACTGGAAAAAAAAGTCTTGCCGAAACAGCCACTTTCATACTCGTATAAACATTGAATTACACGAAAGAAAAATACTTTCGAAACAATTACTGTTATATGTACACTGAATTATTCAAACAACAATTTTCTCTATTCAGTTTCTAGGTATTCCACACATTCGTTATAGAATGAAATCAGATATTATTCACAGGATTCCTACACATGAAGAGGTGAAATTTCATTTACACGGAACACTGGCATCCCTACTAGAAGACATCCGATGTTTTGCCGTAAGACACTCGACTTATCAGCTCTTCAGTAACAAATATGGATAATAATATTAATGTCGATATTGAATTGACTTCTTATTCGATTCAACAAATACTTTTATAATTCTGACATTCAGCTGAACGATTAGACTAGTACATCGTTTCAGTGGTGTAGGCACATATGATTTCATAAAGAAATTTAAAGCCGTTTCGTCTGGATTCTATGCCAGTTTCTTCGATTTCTTAAGGGTACAGCCAGTTATTCGAATATCTAATTGATAAGTTGAAAATTTCAGCTATATCGTTGTGTTAACAGCGATGATATTTCGTTTCACAAAGACGCCATCTGTGGGATCAAATAAGACTCAAACTACGAATATCAAAGATGAACGAGGCTTCTCAAGTCGGAACGAAGCAAAGCCGAGCTTCGACATCGACCATCGTACGAGATGTCTCCTCTTGTTTTTCACTGCAAAGCAATTGGAGCCCAAAGTATAATTCCATCGATGGCCTAAGATATTAGAAAAAGTTATATGGCCCAGATATCGAGGTCATTTATAACAGATGATTTGGTTCAGAATAACCAAATCTTAAAAGAAAGTTTTTTCAAAAAATATAAAAAGAAATAAAAGACACGATACAGATTGAGATTTTGTATGATAAGAACTGATTACGAAAAACCAGATTAACGATAACTGCACAACTAATTATTGAGAGAATTAAATGTAAGTTCAGAGAAGTGAATCGTTTACGAGTGGAGAATGGTATAGATGTGCTATTTGATATTTTTCGCTTTTGAGATAATACCAACATTATTGTTGAATAAAAAGTAGAGGTTCTTCTAATAAATAGCAAAATTATATATTCAGTTTTTATTGATAACTGATTTTTTGTACAATTCAAAGAGTCATTCAATAAGAGAAACAGTATTCACTGTTCCGAATAAATCAATAAAATAAACTCATATCATTGAACAGAAGAGTTTGATTATTTTGCTTAAATAAGGTATGCTTGAGCCAAAGCTAGAACTGGAGATCCAGTAGCAGGAGCGGGAAGACTACCGCTTGAGGCCGCAATATCCAGATGACTGTATTTCAATGGTTTGTCACTTTCAGAGCCATGCTTATCCAAACCGGAAGCCATGATCAAGAAAGCTGCGGGACCTGAAATATAAACAAATATTCACAGTTACCTTCATTCCACTCTGCTTATTAGGTATTTTGAGAGTTATCATAGTCATTCATGAATATATTAAAATTTTAATGAACACAGAATTCATTTTTCCAGATCAGAAACATATCGAGTGATACAATTTGTGAATGAATAAGGTAAGGTAAGGTAAATAAGGAAAGGTAAATATCAAGTCAAGGCGGTCGGTAACCAGACAGTTCGACGTGGGTGCTTTGTTCACTCACTCGAATTGACTGCCGTGTTGATCGGTGGTTCAAGCCCTTGTCTGAATGATTTTCACCTTCGTTTCACGCTCGCACAAGTTTGACTACTGAGAGTTGTGGTTCGTAGGTGTGCGACAGCTGGTTAACGGAAAAACAGATTTTGAACAGATTTTAAATATCAAGTGTGTATACATTTCAAATCTTCAAGTCTTTTTTCCTTGAAAATGAAAACTCTGAGAGGAAAAGATGATGACATCTCTCTTTATGAAGATGACATCTGTTCCTTAGGAAAGATGACCTTAGGAAAGATGACCATCTATTCCATAGGAAAGATGACATCTGTTTCTTAGGAAAGATGTCATCGCCTTTCTCTATTAATAATTATGCCAGACAAGAACTGCATCACATCCAAATTAAAATGAAGTTTCTGTATAGAATGTTTCTGTCTTATAATTCTTTACACTTCTGTGAAAATGAACGTGGAAAACTATTCTCGAAAAATAAAAAAGAAGTATATTTTCGATTTTCTTTCAACACAGTCGATATATAGATAGATTTCTCGAGAAAAAATATAACTTTACGAAACTCTAGCCAATATTCTACTTTCAACGGCAAGCTGGCAAAATGATACAATCTTTCATTCCCTAAAGAATAGTGACGTCATGATATGGACTAGCCAACGAAAAGAGAACATTGACTACATCAAATAAAGAAGATAAAGATTTTTTGGAAAAGAAAGTTTTTGGCTTTCTACTACTCCATCTGATACAAAAAAAGGGATGAGAGAATCTTCCAAAGAAAGGAAGGAAGTAATCAATTTGAAACTCTATACATGAATGTGTAGATCATGCAAAGAAGTAACTTTCAGACACAAACTGAAAGATAAAAAATTAATCACTCCTAAAAATATAACCCCTTCAATTCAAGATAAAGATATTCATGGCATTTTTTGCAGTTACGTCTATTTTACACAACGCCAGTTACGTCACGATGTTTTACGTGTTGCATATTTCCTTCGTGAATATTTTGGGATTTGATTCGTTTCATGGTGCTGTGACAGAGTGGCTAAGACACCGGTGGAATATTAGTAGAAGTGATGTCACGGTCAGTCTATATCATCATGTCTATGCTAAAGAATCATGTTTTTTTCTGGATTTTTGATATATTTGGGGGGTCATCAATAATAAATAACCAATCGTTACACTTCGAGGTGATATATCATTGCGGTAGAGAATCGTGCGTTCACTATGCGTTGAAGAATACATACAGCAACTCAATGACGATCTTGCGAAGTAAAATTTTCGCTGAAAATTCTAAATATTCAACAGAAGAGGAGAAGACAAAGATCTTCGATTCACCATTGAATATGAAGTTTTTTTGGGTAAATAAATAACGAGTCATCCCCAAAGTATGTACCATATTGAAAATTGATTTATTAAGGGTTTTTTAATGAAAAGTTATTTCCGATGAAAATTTGTACATCCTCTGGAACTGAACATGCACCAACAAAATATAGTACACATGTCTCAGAATCAAACTTCGAAAGTTTGATTCTGAGACAAGAGTAAAGTACCTTTTTTTGAAAAATCTCGGGAAATGTTACTTAGAAAAATTAAAATATTCATCTGGATTCAAGAGAAGGTTCATTTATTACCCATTTATTTGAAATGAGGACTACGAAAAAACAATTGCTGAAACGATAAATAGGTTTATTTGGAAAGTCTGCAATTAACAAATTACACAACTATCGTGTTAACCAATCATTATTTTTTTCAAGAGAAAAATTATTTTCCAAGTTTTTTGGGTAACACCAAAAATTGACTATACGGTATTGTAACGAGAACTCAATAATCAATATTATCAAATCAGAAAACATCAAAATGAAATGAGTATTTCAGCACTAATTCATTACATTTATTACGTGTAGATTTTCTTGTCCATAAAAATTATTTTAAGTTCACTTTGAAAACAAACGAATGTTTGACATTAGGTTCTTGACATATTATCGTATTCAAATGACGATAAAAAAAACATTTTTCCTTGTGAAAAATACTTTGAACGCAGTAATTTATTGGGGTGAACTGAGAATGATTGTCTTTCCTACACCTACTTCACATTTATTACAGTATTTGAACTGCATTCACCATCATTCGCTTTTTTGACTTTCGCAAACCAAACCCAATAGAATTTCAGACCACTGATATGTGGCATATTTTGAACAATTACTCACCTTGGTGCCCACGTGATATTTGAACTGATGGTTTTGACAAACTTTGGGTAACATCGTCCCCCTCCATAACACCTTTATAATTCGAAAAGTCTTCCTTCCGAATTCTTGAAATTTCAAAGGGATCACCAATCTTCTCCGACGCTTCTTGCAACTTTTGGTCATTGTTTATCTGCCTTGCAGGGCCATTATCCATGACTAAAAATGAGAAATTATTTTTAAAAAATGGAAAAATAATGAGAGAATCGCTTGAAATATGAGTATAATATTATTTCTGCCACTGAAAACGGGAAAAGAAACGAGTAAATTTTCTAATTGAATGAGGATATAATTGATTAGTCAAGGATTCAAAAAAAATCGTGATAAACAGGGAAAAATTGCAGTCAGCTAAAAATTGAATAGTTATAATTCAAATTACAATAGGAAATTCAAATAACAATAGGAATATATTGAGAAATAAAAGTTTTTCAAATTGTAAATAAGTATATCTGCCACAAAAGCATGAATGAGGAAAGTCCTAATTGCAACAAAGAATGAGTGGTCACTCTAAATCCAAATTGGCGGATCGCCCTTCTGAAATGGGTATCAAATGAAAGGATTTGCTAAAAAGAATACCAAAACTGAAATGACACCACTCTTCATTGAGAAATGAAAGGGTTGAAGGAAAAAATATTTTACATTATATGGCCACCATACTGATTTCAAAGATTGGGAATCGTTCGGTGGTGCTAAATGTTGTATGGACCGACCCTTCGACAATGACGCATTGAAAAAATGAATAAGTCTAGCGATTACTGAAAATAAGAAATCAAATTATAGATGAAAAAATAATTTTTAAAACAAACACTATTTTATTGCTGTGAAGAGAAGAAGATATACTTTAAATAAAATTAAATACATTGATATCTTACGTGACACAATTTATGTAATATTGAAGCAAAATTTTAATGTGTAGATAAACAAAAATACAATATATGTAACTATAAATCTCGTCTATATATCATAAGAATTGTGTAATATAAATGAAAGATTATTTTTGTAAATGCTCCTTTCTTCCCATTATTTTGACAACTAGTAAGACAGATATCACTTCATACACTCATCACGATGTTGGAGCCAAATATTTTTGATGATTCGAATAAACGCATTTCCTATTACACAGTTACAACGGCTTTTTGTGTTACCTTTTGAGTTACCTTTTGTGTTACCTTTTGAGTAACTCTCAACAGAATAAATTCTAATTATCCTCAGACAAACAATTTCAGTTCGGAAATTGTTCAGTTGAACAGTGAGACTTTCGTCTTTTTTCACTTGTTTTTTTTACAACTGTTTGCGATTTTGCCTATTTAGATCGAGCTTATCGATACTATATATAAGTAGTGGTCTCTGGAGAAACAGTGTCATTCATATTCATCAAACGACATTTTTTTTAGAGGACTCAATATTTTATACTATTTTTTTGGGTTAATAACCTTTCACAATCTGAAAAAGATAAAGATAAATCAATAGAATATCTGCTGAAGTGTAGTGAAAGAGCAAACTGAAAAGTTCAGCTCAAAAAGTTACTGTGTAATATAAATTACTGAAAAGTCCAAGTCAGTAACTTGTCATTTTTATGAATTTTGCCTGCAAATTGCATTTCAGTTCATAATATGAAAGGGGAAATAACTATCATTAAAACAGTTTTGGAGCAGAACGCATATCCGGGGCAGTTTATGGAAAGAGCTCAAAATGAAGTTGATAAAATCAATATACAACATACTTATACAGATCCCACAATCACCACAAATGCAACAACAATACACATACCTTACTAACATCATATCTTATGTTCCCGGTTTGTCTGAGAAATCGAGACGCATCGGTTATAAGTATAATGTAAGAACAACTTTTAGAACCACCAACACATTGGGATCTTTTTTGACATAAACTAATCTTGAAAATACGGTTGAAAGAACGAAAGATTGTATTCACAATATACCTTGTTCCTTTGGAAAAAGTTATATAGGTGAAACTTCAAGATATCTAGATGTGAGAAAAAATGATCATCGTGATTATATAAGGAGAAGGCAGATGGCAGCATCGGAGTTTAGCGAAACATTCTGAAATCATCTGATGATCACGCCATAGAATGGAGTGAAACAAATCATCACCAAAGAAACTCATGGAAAAATCAGAAAACTCAAATAAATACGCATATATTCTTTTAACAGGTAACAAGTGTATTTCGAATAGTTTTGTGGAAATCGATCATAGGTATGATTACCATTACTAAGAAGAGAGGTTGAAAACAGAAATATGAACCTCAACTGAACTGAATTATCGAAAAACATCCAGCATGTGTGTTTATATTGACTGTCGCATGTGAAATCTGGACATTCCATTCTTTTTTCTTGTGAAATTGGAAATATAAATTAGATCTTAGGAATCAGAACTAATATAGTTTCAGCCAAGATTTTTATAGTGGATACAGGTTTTCAAAACGGAAAAAGTATTGTTTTCCGAAACGTTAACCACTTAAGAAAGCTAAGTATCAATAATAAATTTTCTCTATTGATTTTTTTCAATTCGTAGGTAAAATTCATGAATACGACAAGTTACTTACTACACTTGCTATCGTCCAACCCGTGTTAGGAATCACACGTTGAAAGGCAAGACCTCGTTAATCCTTAACTCGCGCAAGTTTCGACTTCTGAGGGTTGTCGTACGTAGGGGTGCGACAGCTGGTTAACGTAAAAACATATTTCAAACAGAATTGGACTTTTCAGTAGTTTATATTACGAAGTAACCTTTCCGGGTGAACTTTTCAGTTTGCCCTTTTACTACACTTCAGCAGAACTTCTATTGATTTATCTTTTATTTTTTCAGATTGTGGAAGGTTATGAACCCAATAAGAAAACAGTATAAAAATGTCATTCATGTTCTTTGATTTTCAAAATCTTAATATTCATTGAAACTTATCAATAGAAATATTATGATATTGTGGTTAGACGATTCTGACGAAGGCCTTACAGTGAGCGTTGGGATTGCTACTTTGAAAAGAAAGTCGCCTGTCTCATCAGAAAATCATATTAGCTCATGCAAACTATTGAGATTTTGAAACCTGAACGAGTTGATAGTATGAATATTGGAATTATGAAATAAGGCTATAATTTTGATAAATTCTTCATCTTCCACACATAGTTGATGTTCTAGATGGTTACCGAGTTTTGTCATAGTCTTCTTTGGTTATAATCTCCAAACGTTTCAACTGCAACTGCGGCAGTCATCTTGAGTGGCATGGTCGATGTCAGTTGACACGTCAGTTGATACGTGTCAGTTGACACGTCAAGAAGAGTACTTCGGCAGATGACTGCCGCAGTTACAGTCCAAACGTTTGGAGATTATAACCAAAGAAGACCACGGCAAAACCCAGAAACCAACCAAAACATTGACGCCAGCCGTGAAAGCCTAAATTCCTTCCTATACATAGTTGGAGAGTTCGCAGACGAATCAGGTTCTATGGAATAATTTTAAATGAAATGAAAACCGGTAAAATCGTGAAGTTAATAGATGCACTAAAAATAACGTATTCCAGGTGGGTCAATAGTCAATCCTCTCGAAAAAATTAAAGTTGTGAGGTCCATGGATTAATGTGAGAAATGGAAGCATGGCAATCGGAATTTCTAAAAAATATCATTTAAGTTTTCATGATTCGTTTTCAATACTGAAGTCTGAAACATATTTCGAAACTGGATTGAAACTGTTACTATTTGATTCAGGTATTATTTCTAGTGGACTATTTAAAGATGATAACATATCTGGCAGTCCCGGATACGTTATCTCTTATATTAATTTAATCTGCGTTTTTCTTTGTCACCACAATGAACCGTTACAGAGAACTCAAGATACTTGATATATGCATGTGGCAACAAACCGTTCAATTCCACGTTGATAATAATCTGGGAATGTCGGTAATTTGGATGATAACTATAAAATAATGCCGTGTCGAATACTGCAAGCAGTTATTCAAACGGAAAATGAGGGCACATAGCGGACCAAACCAACTATTTCTTTGAACACGAAGTGCGTTTTTTACAGTTACACGAGTTATTTTAGCATTAAGATGCGAAGGAAGATTCGTGCAACTATTTTTAAACTTACGACTGACCCCTTGGAGAAAGGCTCACCGTTACTCGGCCGTAGAAATGACACCATTTCTTCTCTGCGGTTGAGAATTGGCTCATTTACAACAGCCCAAGATTTCCGTGAACGGATACGAGTGATGTATCTACAGGGTTATTGACGACCAAATTAACGGACCCATATTTTACAATAATAAACCCACACATGAAATCTAAGGATCCGGTTCGAAATTCTAGGTTACCATAACTTTTGATGTAAATCTATTGAGAACACTTTTCCCTCACCAGAACAAAAATCAACAGAAGTTTATTATAATTAGTTTTGATGTGATATCGGTGAATAGTTAGAATCGGAGCTGAAATAAAATGAGTTACTCTGATGAAACTGTGTATTTCAAAAAAAAATTCATTTAAATTGAAAGCGGTATATTTTTTGGAGATATTAATTTTTGAAAAAAAAAAAAAAGCTTTTTAAATTTCACTTCAAACAAGGAAAGCAATGAATTTTAAAATGAAATATTTACATTTGTAGATAATGCATAGAAATCACTATCAGATAATTTAGGAAGTACCTACCAATTGAATAGGAAAAAGTTATTTCCGTATAACTAAATGTTCATATGAAAGCAATTGTTTCGAAAGCAATTTTTTCTGAAGGGTTTTTACTTCCAGTTTGTGTCTGAAAATAATTTCTATGCATAATCCACACATATTTGTTAAGAGTTTATTTTGAACTTAATTGGTTTCCTTCTTCCTTTGAAAGTTTCCCACGGGTATGAAAGTGAAAGTCATTAGCTTTTTTTCTCAAAAAGTATCTATTCTATCTGAAAATTAGTCCAGGTTGAACTTATTTTTTGCATTCGAAACATTCCCGAACCATTTTTGGAAATTGGAAGAGAGTAAATGTGACTACCTACTTGCACGTCGCGTCGCGTCGGGTGATAGCACACATAATGAAAATTTGTATCTTGAAGCTGGGGTCGGCTCGAGGTCAAGAGATCAAAAGATGATGCGATTGTATCAAATTGATATCGCCTTTTATGGTATCATTTTTTTTCTGGAAAATTTTGTGATACTGGTACTGAATGCACTAGCAAATTTTTGCAGGAGGTAAAAGTTAGTTTAGAATGTCCCGACGAAATAGTCTCCCCTCCCTTTCAACTTTCGTACAGGGCAGGATATCAAAGACGGGCAAGAATTTTGTCTAAAATAATCATGTTTTAAATGGAACACGTTACATTTCGTATGGAAGGTGTTTCAATTCTCTATACAACGACCTTCTCTTTTATAAAATTCGGTAACCCGTTGCCAAATAATTCGTGTTTGAATTTGGGACTAGGAATTTCATAAGTCCGTCATCCTATGTCAGGCAGTTGACATAAATATTTATTGAAAAACGAAATGAATTAGTGACACCTTTTTCAATAGACAAGTCTCACGTCCTAGGGCATAAAAAGATAGCATTTTATTTTAACCTAGTCATTATTCATCTTATAGATAAAGACATTTTTTGGGCAAATATTCAAAATGTTTTCCTTGAACTGATAGTGAGACAGTCTATTTTCGAAGTCATTTCTAACATTTTGGGATGATTGTGGGATAATGTATTGTCCCAGGTAGCATAACATAAACTTTCCATTCGATTTATCCCCAAAGACAAAAATTGAGAGGATTCAAATTTAGCGAACGATAAGTTTTTTGGGGGTTAAAATGTACACCAACATGTTTTGGCACAATCATGTCATTGGAATTGCAAATGCTGCTTCTCAAAAGCGTGAACACTGTTCCGAACCAGAAAAATGTTCCCACAAGCTGCTAGATTTCACCCAGAAAAGAGCCATTAGCCTGATTGAAGACGCGAAAATCACTTGCAACCTTGATAGTCTGGAACATCGAAGAAAGGTTGGAGATTTGTCTCTCTTCATAGATACTTTCACCAATAGCGGTACATATCAGAAATACGCGATGGACTGTGCCTGCTCATCGTTTTGAGGTTCAACTCAGTACACCTCGAACTTCACTGTTTAACAACTCTTTCATGTATATGTGGAATAAACTTCCTGAGAAAGTTTTTCCAAATGTATTTAATCTCCAGCGATTCAAATCCAATGTGAATCACTACTTTCGTACAGGCACCGCTCTAAGAGCGTCTTAAGGATTTTTCTGTAGTGCTTGTGTTTTGTCCTTTAAAAAAGCCCATTCAAACGGACCGCGCCTGCCCCATGAAAATCACGTCCGACTTTGACGTGAATGAGGATTGCCTTTATTTTTTTCCTTCAAAGATCTGTCGCGAACCTTTTTTTTTAATTGACCGAAATAGAATGAAGCGGATTCTCAGTACCAATACCTAACACAACCAATAGCTAACACAACACAAGCTAACACAATACTCTCTGTTACTGGGGTGAAACGACTTGGATTTTTATTTACATAATAGATCAAGAAAAATTTTACAGAAATTTGCTTTTTGTCGAATACTTTGGTTCAATTCTACTCTGAATAAGATTCCTTCTCTTACGCATTGCAAACTTTGCATAACTTTAGTAGATTAATTGTATAATTAATTGTATACCTCATTCTCCAATACTTCCTCAATTGATGAAAACGAAATTCGTTCTGTAGTTTTTGTGTTTGTGGTGTGATCAAAGTGGTGAGAACTCTATATTTTTCACCAGTTTTTACCTAAGAGGCGTGCTTTTGAACATATGAGGGCTGTAAATTTCGCCATCTCGAAAGTACTAGATCTGCGTGGAACATTCGACAGTATTTTCAAATACTGTCGGCAAACGTTTGGTGGAATTTCGAAACATTTCAGATCATTGTGGAACCATTCACAAGGAAACAAAGTTTTTTTTTGCATGAAATATGACCAATATAGGGGTGCTGATTTTTGTAACAGCTTTAATTTTTGGGATATAAGAAAAAAATATCCCAATTAATCATTAGAAAAAAATGCACTATTTATCAAAAAAATCTTTTACGAAGGCTATTTTCAATGCCACCATGTGGGGGTCCTAGTAACCCTGGTACCCCTCCTCTATAGTTCGAATATCTCGAAGGAACCGTTTCCCTGTTCTTAATGATAATAATATTACCTTTATTATCTTCTAATACATTTGAAGCAAAAATAATGTACAGTTCATTTATTATATGAAGATGAAAGGCGAAGTTCAATTTACATGATGACAAGTCATCATCCAATTGCTCTTTCACTTAACCTCTCTACTTCACTCAGATCACCCAGGTTCTCAGGAAAATAGTCCAAATGGTTGTGTAGAAAGTGTACCTTGATATATGTGATGGAATCGGCAGATACTTGATGAAAACGTATTCAAGAAATTACATTGTGAGATTTTCACAAAACAGTTTTACAAGAACGTAACACGTGTCTATACAGTCAGTTCAGAGGATTTTGCAAAACCGCAACACGTGTTTCGCTAAGCAATAACTTCTTCAGGCGTGTCCATAGTCAGTATAGGCAGTTTTACAAAAACGCAACACATATTTCGCCAAACAATAGCTTATATATAGTCTATACAGTTAGTTTGAACACGAGTGAAGAAGTTATTATATAGCGAAACACGTGTTGCGTTTATGTGAAACTGTTTGTTGAAAATCTCACAATGGAGTGTACCTTGATACTAATATTATAGGCAAGCTCATGGAAGTTCGACACAATCTTTTCAACGTGCTCAGCAGAGCTTTCATCCTTTTTGTTTCCAGAAAGTGTTGTGCAATCTAAATGAATTCATTTCAAGCATTTTTTTCAGTATCAGTCATTAACCTTCTTATTGGTGGACCATCGCAAATTCCGGCTCTGTTTCTCTGTACTCATGTTATGAAGCTGTTTCAAACAATCACCATCAGAGCTTTGACAAACTGTTTCATGAGTTTGATATGCAGAGGCGGCAGTATTATGCGATCCCTAGGTACTAGTGGTTCATTTATCATATTCACTTTCCACGGAACCATAACATAACTGGAAGGCCAGTCTTTTCGAACCCAGTGCTGAAACTTAGCTCTGCTGTCCCACAGACAAATCTACACATATGATTTACTGAGGTTCGTGGTATTTGATTTTCCTCATAATAGTAGCCATAGTAGCAATTTCCTTTTTGACGTTACTTGAATATGCCACGGTAACGAACATATTTCAGGTAACGTTTAAAGAAATCAATAAATTAGCGTCATTCATTCGAGTCATATTCATCTATTCCCATCGTCATCACTTTGAGAAATATTTTTTTCATCTAAGCCATTGTGTAGATGAAGATAATGCTTGTGGCACTGGTGCATCGTCAGAGTACAGGCTTGATCAAATAATAGATAATCCGTTAGGGTAAAACCATTTGGACCGAATTCTTTAATTAAATTCAACCACGCAATACCAACCACCCAAAAATTCCAATTGTTCTGATGATTGGAGGAATCCTGCCAGATAGTTGGTGTTTGATACTTAAAATGGTTTTTATTTTCTCATTCGCCCAAAATCTCAGACTCCACGCATGTTTTACATACCGTATTAGGCATTCAGGCATTCAGTAATTAATCAAGATACACACATTTTAAGAACTCCGACACATTTACTCTAAATTTGTCGTTGTAGACATTGTAACAAAAAATGAATTTGTGAAAGAATCAATCGGTTTTATGGAACTCGAGTGTAACTTATACACATATATGGTCAATTTCTGTATCTCAAAAACTAGAGCCGTTGGAAAAAAGGGAGGGTAGATTTGAAATCAGCGACCTCGAACAATAACAGCCATAAAATTCCTCGCAACAAAAATATATTGAATTATTTCATCTATGAGAAATGTTTCTGAAACTAATGCTTTTGAAGATACAGGGGCTAGCATTTTCGCCTTCTGTAAAAATGTAGAGGAGTCCAGAACAATCGGGAGTTATCAAGACCATTCCAGAACTGAAATTCCACCATTTCCATCCTTCTGATGCATTTGAGAAACTCTGAATTGATTTGCAATTATTATAACTTGTTGGCTATTTGAAAGAAAATTTGATTGTTTATGTTCAATTGTTTGCAGGGATTTCAGCAGGTTAAATTTCTGTTCTTTTTTGTACGTTGTAGTTTTTCATAACTAAATTGCAATAATTACTTTGGAATTATTACTTCGAATTCAAAATTGTTAGTAGATATAGAAAGGAAGTGTTAAAATAAATATACGCAGCGCAGAGCATATTATCGTTCGAAAATATTTCAATGATGCAGTAAAACTGCGATGTTGATTTCATCACGGTTATGTCAGTTTAAATTGTAAATCACATTATAAAAGACAATAACTATTTAATTTTTATTGCAAATTAATGTCGTTTTTAAATGAAAATTGGTGGCCTTGGTTTCAAAATTCAATTCAGCTTCTGTAGAAAAAGTTGGATATACACACACGAGATCGCTAAGGATAACAGTTTTATTTGTAAGTGATGCATATATGTTGAGAAACTGAATAACATAGAAGGTGATGTCATTTTATCATATGACTTGGTATGAAACATACTGAAAGTGAATACCATTGATAATACTGATAATGAGCAAACCGCAGTTTTTCAGAGTTCTAGAAGTAACACGAAATAGATGAATGTGAATGATATCTGATTCTTATTCCACAACAAATGTTTGATATACAAAGTGAGTAGAGGAAAGTATCTTCTGTATAATTCAGTGTTCATATAGAAGTATTTGTTTCGAAAGAATTGTTTTCTTTCGTGTAATTCAATGTTTATATGAAAGTAGCTGTTTCAGGAGGACTCTCTTTCAGTTTGTGTCTGAAAGTTACTTTTTTGCATGATGTACACATCCATGTATAGAGTTACTTCTTTTCAAATTGATTACTTCCTTCCTTTCTTTGGAAGATTCTCTCATCCCCTTTTTTTGTATCAGATGGAGTAGTAGAAAGCCAAAAACTTTCTTTCCCAAAAATTAATCACTCCTAAAAATATAACCCTTTCAATTCAAATAGATGAAATATATTTATTTTTCGGATATAGAATCACTGTGTGTAAAAATGAAGAGAGGTCATGGATAACATCTCCATTGAACGAACACTAGTATAATATAATAATAAAAAAAAAGTAATAATAAATGAAATATTTTGGAGATGAATAGAGTAGAACTGGTTCTAAATTGGAAAAAGTGAAACCTGCAGTAGTGATCTAGGAGCTATATAATCTCATTTGCTCATACAAATGAAAAACTGATACAGTCTATTTCTACAACTATGCCATAAACATGTATTGAAACACTCATATATTTTATAAATCTTATAATACCGCAAGTTCATCTCAACTCAAAAATCATGATAGATATTACGAATAAAAATTATGTTAGTTTCCTTTTGAATGAGCCATTACCACCATCTATCCATAGTTCTGAGAAATGAAATGTCACATTGCACATGTAAATTTGAAAGAATCACTTCATCGATGGTTTGATGAACAAGTCTGAAAGGAATTGTTTATCATCACACATATGATAAATAATATCTATATCTATACTCATTCGAGTATACCAGATGACACATCCTTTTATGCAGTTAAATGGTTGTATCCACCGTCTTTCCAAGAATTTTTATTTTTGGTTATTGCTGTTCCAGCTGTGAAGGAATCCACCCAGTTTAAGATGATAGGCTGATTCTGGGTACACTAATGAGTCTGAGTACCGAAAAAATATGAATGTTCATAGAGTACGTGAATATTTGAAAGATATATACTTCTTACTGTTAGCCATAGATCTCAAATAAGTCTGAGTACCGATAAAATATGAATGTTCATAGAGTACGTGAATATTTGAAAGATCTATACTTCTTACTGTTAGCCATAGATCTCAAAATTAATAAATGTATATGTGAAATTAAAAGCTGCTGATTGATATTGGAAATGGATATTTTCAGAGACTTGTTTCTCCCATCATCATTGGCGTCGTTTCCAATTGAAATATAAAAAAGAGATTATTTTTCACATCTAGCAAAAACATAACCTTCACGAAGAAGTAGTACATCAAAATTTATCAACAGATGAGTTCCTATATATTCTATCAGCACGATTCTCATTACTGCAATGATGAAAATTCTCACGTTATTCGTGAAAGGTAATTCCAGGATGGAAGACAGCTTAATGGGTATATGCCAGCGACAACAATGTGTCAGTATTGAACTGTTTTTCAACGAAAATCTTACCAATTGGAAATCGTAATGATTCACGTATTGGATTAGCATTTTATATAATGAACTTTATCAAAAATCATCAGATTTATATTTAAAAAAAAAACAAAGAAATACTTCGGTTGGTATCTATTACTTTGTAAAAAAATCTAATTTCACCATTTTCTTGAAAGAGCTCAACAGTCACCAGATTTGTCGATAGTTACGGTCAAAGCCAGTGATGATTGAAAAAACAAGAAAATAGCAATCAATCTGAATTGGAAATGATCCTCAATTCTCTCAATCACCTAATTTGAAATTTCCTCTACTTTAGACATTAAAAAAAATATTCTCGAGTGATATACCAGTAGTTCTTTGATTTTTCAAAGCGATTCCCATTCGAAGCCACATTGTGTTCTGTGCTTGTATATAAATTGAAATTCTCAAGTTTTACGAAAGATTCTGATGATTAATAATGAGGATCCAGGTATAGTTAGAGAAAGGAAAACACATTGAAGTAACTGTTTGTTTCATTACTAAAATCATCACAACAGTGTTTCATGCAGAAGTTGTCGCTGGCGAACAAGTTCATGAAGGAACCCTTGCCCAAATTTACGAAAGATCTGCAAAACCACAATCGCAAGGTTGTAAGTTTAGTGGTAGGTTTAATGATGAGCTATTGTATACCCATGAAACGTATGTTATGTAGGTTCTGCCAGGAGGAAGGATAAACCGCATTACACGTGCCAGGTGAATGCAAAGTTTTAGCAAGGCAATGACAGGTCAGATGCGGAAATGAGAAACCAGAGACTATAATCTATATTGAGTTACCTATTTTCAATCTTCAGAGTCTCATTAGAACAATCAAGCTACATGAAGACCTCTGATAACCAAGGAGAATCACAATAGATCAGCAAAGATCGCAGAGAAGCAAGCCACATACCAGTTACCTACCAATCTAATCTAAAATGAAAATAATAATTAGGTAATGATATCATACAATGGAAAAAATTCAATAGAGAATTTTCCAATCTATCCTAGATTTTTGTTGTGGAAAAACCATAAAAGTGTAGGATTGGCAAATGAACATACCCAAATGTATTACTGCACTGCTCATAACACTATAGGTATGCTTGAAAGTGAAATCTGGCTTTGAGGCAGAGGCTTAAATGAAATTGAAATGAGCAAAAATGTATGATTCATAGCTTCAAAAAAATTAACTGGATAATATGTTTATATACAAATAGACATTATCAATGAACTGGTCCTGTCCTGCCATAAAGAAGTGAAAAAACTGGTGGAACGAAAGAAACTAATTCTATATCGGGTACTTGGATACTCAGGAAACACAGGCAATAAAAAATCTGATGAAAGTGATAAATACAGATCAACTTCATATATGGTGTCTAAACTAGCTATGGATGTACCACAATCGAAAATACAGACCCAAATAAGGATATAGTTCAATGAGAAACATGAGTGAAGTTTTGAAGAATTCTAGTTTTTCCTCTTCAGTCAGTTCGAATATATGTATTGAAATAGTTAACAACACTAAAAATATATTGAAATGGTTTGAAGAATTCAATGTTTATTGAGTTTAAATTTATCCAATAATAAAAAAGTATTTCGGGTTCTTGCCCAAAATTTTATATTAGGAGTAGAGTTCTCAATATGAGTTCAAACGACTTTAACATTTCATATTTGAAAGAGAAAATGTTGAAACTCAATTTCATGGAATGCTTGGAAATCAATAGAATTCTCAGAATTTACTGAATGACCAAATAGAATCGAAGTCTTCCTCTCTGTTGAATCTGATATCTGATGAGGAAATTGTAAATTAGTTCACTACATGTCCATTTATTAGGTTGGTAAATTTTTTTCATGATATTTGAATTTTTAATTAGTTTATACCTGAAGGCAGGGGAAATTATAAGTCATGGAGTAGTTGGAAGGTCATATGATTCAAATTGTATTTGAAATTTAATAAAATCAGTTTGAACAAGCTTGAGAAAGATAGTGTGTAGTGAAACACGTGTTTCACTTTTGTAAACTGTTCAGTGAGAATCTCACAATAATGTGAGCTAATTGGGATTAGAGGACGAAGAAAATAATGATCTGATATTTAAAAACGCTTCTATCTGTACAACCACCATATAAAATTCCTCAAAAGTCAATTTCACAGTTTGAAAATTTTGATATAAATGAAACTTTATGGATTTTCCACATTCCGCTCATATGGGTAGTATTGAATACCTTCAGTTGAGGACTTTTCTTATATTTCCGCATTGTTTATTCTCAAGTATTCAAGTATTTAATCCATTCTGTGGTAGCCTCCTCGTATTTTTTCCAATATTAGAAAAGATTTGCCTAGATTTTCCTCTTAGGGCAATGAATCTTCGCATACAAATAATGAAGCATTCCGTGCTGAAATCTGTTGAAATCACAAAATAGATGACTGTTGTTGAGAAAAATAAACAAACAAATATAAATAACATTTGTACACCTTAGCTCCGCGATCCTTGCCTTCTTTCATCAAAAAGAATCCGGTATAATCAGTACCAGAAATCTCCAATGTATACGCATAGAAGAAACAATATTTGATTTATTAAACTTTGAGCAAACACCACATTGCGTCCCATCGACGAACAAAATATTTCTCTAACGCAGGCTAATAACTGTTAAGGCCCTGTATGGCCTCAACCAATCGAACACATAACGTAGACTCGATCCACAATAAACAACCTGGTCATAACCTTATTTACCTACCGAACGTGTAGCCACTACTGCTCCATATTATTCTAATTTTGGAATTTTCAATGATTTGGATTTGGCACAGAAAAGATGAACAAACCCTTCACCATCTTTCTTTTTTGATCTAACATTAATAAAATCCACATGCTTGAACAGAACTATCCCAAAACGCGGTTTAAAATTTCAAAATTTCCAATGAATTTTTGTTATACTACGGCTTCCAATTTTTTACTTGTTTGGATATACCTCTACTTACATTGTAGAAACTGTTGCGTACATTTTTCGTTCGCAAAAAATGGGAGATTTATTATCTGTCAGAAAAAAAATTATGGTTTGAAATTATAATATGAAATAGAGCACGATTGAATATTTTTGAAATATCTATATGAATTACTGATTCATTACTGTATTTGCCAGAAAGACATTTCATCTGATTTGACTAATGATTGGAGTCGGATATCTAGTATTTTCTAAAATGAGGAATATGAAATACCAATGGAATACAAATGTCCTAGGTAGAATAAACGTAGAAGGAAGTATTACAGAACGATTCTATACAAAAAAAAAAAACGTTAAAAAATTGGGAGTTTCAAAATTGAAAAAATGACATGGAAAGCATTAATTTCTTTCCAAACCACATAGTTTAAGGAACAACGATAAAATGAACATTTCTTCCGAACAATGAAAATCACGACTGAGGAATGAGAAGAAAATGTACAAGAATATTTGTTATATCGAGTGGGTGGCGTTCCTTATCCGGGTGTAATATTTCTTACCGGTCATAGTCTCATAAGTGTATCAATTTATTGGCAAATGAAAGAGGTAAATTCTATTCACGAGATAGTGAGGTATTTCCTGTATGTATCGGTATGCAAATGCGATTGATTTTATTACTAGAATGAAGACTAAGAGGTGATCAGCTTGACCTTACTTTATGCAGTATTCGAAGAGACTGCACTCCAGTCGTCAGTTCATAAGCATGAATAAATAATTCTAACTGCTGAAGCAGATATAATGGGATCATTTGAAATAAGGAATGGAACATGATCTCTTTCAACTGTAAAATATAACACCGAAATAATTATATAGTTTCTTCAAAACCTATATCTGGTTTTATTATAAAATAGGTTTTTAAGGGGATGTGATGATATTTATATATTGGAGCATAAATAATAGGAACCAATCAATACGAAATTTATGAAAAATGTGTACCATGAGAAGATATCACCCACTCCCTCTGTTGAAATCTGGAGAAAACATGATGAAACCAATACTTCTGTGGACTCGACTCTTATTCGATTTGAAAATTCTATAAAATCTAATAAATGAAAACTAGATAATAAAATAAACTTACATGGATCGTTCAGTGTCTCAAATAGTACAGCAGATAGGCGTGAAAATACTTTTAATGGAAAGGGGCGAACAAGTAGAGGATGTGTAAGCTGAAGAATTTTATCTTCAACTTATTTCTTATATTGAATTCTACATATTTTTCTATTGAGTGCAACAAATTTGGGACTTGATATGCTGTCAAGCTGTTGCACTTCAAAGTGCAAAGGTGCAAGTGTTGCTTGATTCTCAATAATTCGATATATTTCTTGATAATATAACGTTCAAGAAAAAATGATATCCTACATTGAAAGCATCTAAAATACAGTTGAAGAACAAAACTGAAAAATAATGATTATTGTGCATTAATCTGAGTCACCTCAAAGGTTAGTTCTCACCTCTTCATAGGAGATAACAAAATCATTTTCGCTCAAAAGATATTTTGGTGAAATTGAAGTGTCGCGAATCGGGTGTCATACAGCAATGATGCCCACTTGAGTGGTATCATCACCAAGTGACTATATAGTTTCATAATGATTCATATCTGAATCTTTTAAAGGAAACTCGATAGAAGCAAAAAAAATGAGTTTCTTAAGTGGGCGAAATTTGGAAAAATCAGATTTATTTTCCAAAAAGTAATTGATTTTCTCAACCTATTACTTTTGGGAAAACTCGTTTCGACAAAAATTGAATAAAAATTTTAATTTCTGCAACAGCATGGGATGATCTTCCATTAAATGAACAATGTAGACCAAATTTCAAAATGAATTGCCGTTATAAATGTGACAGTGAATAACGAATGCGAGTGAATTAGAGACTAGAGACTTTGTTTGAAGGTGATTGACAATGTTTCGTGATGAACTAGGGAAATTCATCACGAGACTAGAGACTATTTGAATGACGCATAAAAGGTCGCACATTCAATAGCTGCACAATAAAGAACTTCACCGGAATGGATACGCTAAGAACATGGTACAACAGACATTAACGTCAAATCACAGGATGAAATTAAAAATTCGTAGCACTCAAGAAAACCAAATACTACAAACGATTCTAGGAACCACGTTCATCAGATAACCTGTGAATGCGGTGAGTCCTACGTCGGTGAATCAAGAGACCAATGAAGCTTTGGATTGGCGAACAGAGGTAGGCTATCCAGTGTGGAGAAAATGGTAGAGAATGTTTTCTCTCATGAACGTTACATCATAAGATTGAAAGCTGAGATTATTGATATAGAGTAACAAGAGAAACATTAGTTCAAAAGTAACTTCAAAGAAACAACAACGTTTTCAATCCGACAAATATGGAAATTCTCAACAGGCAGAAACTTTTAATTAAGCGGCGAAACGAACTGAATGAAAACCTTTCGAAATCATATTATATATTCTAGTTGAAAGAGCCAGTTGATATTGAGGCTATGAAGTGAAACATGCACTTGAAACACGTCAAATTTGGATTTCAGAGGATCACATTTCTAACATAACAACACATATGTCAAAAATATCAAATGTGAATAATAACATTTTTGGAATGGTTTTTCAATTCTGTGACATTTTTGACAATATCACGATGAGGCATGTCAGCAAAAAAATTAGGTTCGTGTTTGATTTCGTACTGAAAATTGAAACAAAAAAATGATATCGACTCACAATAATGGTATAAATGAACTTCTGTTCCCTCCCTCACATTTTGAACAACATCAGGTGTTAGTAGCCTACACACCTTGTAATTTCTCAACGTGAATTATCTACAGTGATTGGCTGCATCTCGTAGACTTTTGATTTCAACGGTTCCTATGAAAAAATCCAGTTGACTCAAATCCGGGGATCTAGGTAACCACTCTGTAGAACCTCTCCTTCCAATCCGTCGATTAGAAAAGTTATTATCAAGAAACTGCCACTGGTACTACGCGATTAGGAGTCCCATCTTGTTGAAAAATTACCCAAATTCGCAACAGAGGATCTTACTGGATGGCATTGTTAATGCTTAGCATAGCTTGATTATTCAATAAATTGAAATATTATTCATTGGGTTCGCTTCCAAAAAATAGTCCTATATTATTGTTACTCCAAATTCTTACCCAAACATACAGTTTGGTTGTGAATGTGACTTGCCATATCAAAATTTGAATCACTTCAGTTTTCGAAATTTTGACGACTGATTTGCCTATTTAGATGAAAGGTTGAATCATCCAAAGAGCATCTATAAGAGCATGTATAAGAAAGTTGGATATTGGTTGACGTGTTCCGACATAATCTAACAAAATTCAACTCTTATCGAAATCATATTCGTTCAATTCATGAATAATTTCAATTTTGTAAGGGTGGCATTTGCGTCGATGAAGAATTCTGAAAACATTTATACTATTCATTCCAATAGAGCAACTACAACATAAATGTAACAATTCCAATTCCTGAAAGTGAAGGCGATGAAATCTCTCCCCACGACAACGCCATCTATGGAAGAGAGAAAACACCCAATCCTAGTATATCAAAGGTAAACGAGGCTCCCCACGGCGGTCAGTTGTAAAGCCAAGCTTCGACATCGACCAGTGTACGAGATTAAATTTGTCCTCTGTCATATCGGTGATACTAGGCTGAAGCATTGAAATATTCTGAAAAAGCCTGAAAGAAGAGGCAGTGAGAACTGCAGTGAAAGAATCTCGTTCGGCCTTGCTGAGCTTCGTTTATCTTTGATATTCAAAGATACTTTTTTCTGTGGATTCCATAAATGACATATTAATAAGGAAAAATGTTACCGCCTTCAATTTCAGGCTTGTTCCTTCCAGGACAGTTCAGTGGTTCAGCTTAGCACTGATGAGCAAACAGTTTCAGAATAATTTTGACATAAATTTCAACAACTTCATTGTTAACTAAGTGACAAAATTCCGAACATATCGTGACTCAAACAAAAAAATGTCCATCGTAAGTTCTTATTTCTATTATTAAATGTGAAAAACTGCAACATCTAGCGTAAAATAAATTCAAAACACAGTCCCAAACACCATAACTGCAACATTCTTTTTGACTCACGTTTCAACAACCAGGTTGGCGTCTACGAGATGAAGTAGGCTAATTTCTAGCACTGAAACTGGTCTCTACTTATATCTAACAGAGTATACTCTCAAACATATATTAATGTTCTGCTTGGACTTACTCAAAGTATTTTCAAAAGTATCATTCACTTGATAGTTCGTACTGGAACCTCTGGTGTAGAATGAATCTATTGAAAACACTTCCTCAACACCAGAACAAAATTACGGACTCTCGACGCGCGTTTCGCTAACCAAATTAGCGTCCTCAGGAGATTATTATGACAGAAGTGCTCGATTTGAACATTACTTATTGTAAAATTGTGTGTTCTATTTGACCTTCTAGTTTGGAATGAATAAAAACTTGAGAGTATTTTCTTCAAATTGTTTATCGTTATGTCAAAGTTATTACGGCATGAAATTTCTTACATGAAGGTTGTTGTGGGGGGTGAATGGTAAGTGATTGATTGTTACGTAGAAATTTATCCCTGAGAAAACTAAAGCTGATGTGTCTTACCTTTTTTCCTTGTTCAAATATGAATTGGCTTATTGAGGGTGGCTCGTTGGATTGAAAAAAATAAATATCACCTATGGAAAGCTTTCTACATCAACGGATGTCAGTTTTGGTTGTATCTCATTCTCAAAAAAATACATCTCTAAGGTTTTAAAATTATGCCTATGAAAGTCAGTTACGAGTTTATGGCATTCGCGCCAGAGCGTACGTTGAAAATATGGATGATAATGAACTAAATATTGGTTTTTCTATTTCATAAAGAAAAGCTTGAAAAATAGTGTAATGAGCGGCAGTGATTAACGGAAAAACATATATTTAAACAGATTTTAAACTGAACTAGGAAAAAACGCGGATACCGATGACCCCAGACATATTTTCATAACTGTGATTGTGATTTTGATATCAATAGTCGAATGTTGAACTCACCAATTGAATATCCTTCTCCTACGGTACGAGCTGCGTGGCCAGTCAGCGTTGCAATCGTGAAAATATGTGGATTGATTGCATTTATGGCATCTTCTTTGAACTGAAATCAAACAGAAAACCTTGAGTTTCTTTAAGTAAATTTATTACTTAGAATTATGAATGGACTGACCCTCTACCTGATGATAATTAATAACACTACCTATGATAATACTGATTAATTTTCACTAACATTTTTAGCTTCCTTGGTAGAGGAAGCTGCGGTACTAGCGAGTAGATAATAAAGTGTTTGTGAGATTTGTTTAAACTTCATCATGGATATTGTTACTTCGGAATTATAATTGAAAACTTCAAATTAAAGCGAAAATGTATATGGATTCTTGCATGATAAACTCGTGTTGAAGTGATTTTATTCGACAGATTTTAATAATCCAAAATTATCCATATTCTTAGGAAGCAGATTATATGATTTGACCATTTGGAGAGGTCTTACATTATCGAAACAAATAACTTTCCTATATCAGAGGTGTTATCTCTTTCAGAGCGAAAATATAAGACAATTAAGCAAGGCTCATTAATAAGGATTCAATAATTTTTTCACATTTGACATTACCAATTCATAACATTAATTTTCCACCAGAAAAACCCAGAAAGCTATATCGATCGCTAAGTGAAAGACTTATTTCATGAGTTCGAACTTCCATTGTCTAATATGATAAGAAATTGAAATCCCTGGAAAAATCTGTAAAAAATTGAAAAGATCAGGTAAAAAAACAATTTTATTAGACAAAAAACTGAAATAACAATGAAATAACATACAAGCAACAACCAGCTCGTGTTAATAGTTAAATTTTTTGTTTTTTTTTTGGTTGTTGCTTGTATGTTATTTCATTGTAATTTCAGTTTTTTTGCTTAATAAAATTGTTTTTCAGCTAATCTTTTTAATTTTTTAGAGATTCTTTCAGGGATTTCAAATCAATTTATATCATATTAGACAATGGAAGTTCGAACTGATGAAATGCACTACGAAACATTGTCAACCACCTTCAAACAAACGTTGAAAGTCTCATATAATCCCATCTGAGTCATCACCATACACGCCAGGTGTATAGGTACTGAAATAATACTAGTATTTTCTTATAGTATAGGCGTGATAGAAATATTTATTTCATTGTCTCGAAACATTTGATGTTTCTTGAGGTGCATATCGAACCAGATTTCAAATAGTCTTCTTCACCAGACAGACTTAGATGATTTCAGAGCATCGTTGGAAAATTCAGGATCTCTCCATTTTGTTCAGATACATTCATAACTGGTATAGATACATTCATCACCGATGAGAATACATTCATTTCTGGTGAATGTATCTCTAAAATAACTTCGATGAATTATCATCATGGATTATTTTCAGAGAGACCTTTCATAATTCCTTCACCAACTCCCAAATGAATGACACGCAGAACTGATAACCGTTACGATCTTGACTTACAGATCTGACAAAAGATCGAATTGATAAGGTAATTGGCGGTCGGTCAGTCAATTTATATCACTGAAGAGTACATCAAAACTAGGCGGGTTGGCTATCCTTGTTCATCTTTCACTGCCTGAACCACTGTGTATGCTGTTTTTGGCAAGTGCTTTGGCTTGGGATATGGGGGTTGAGCAAACCGGCCATTGGATGCCTGCTTCCACGTAGCCCCACTGGATACGGGAATGACAGAATCACGTGTGGTTATGTTATTCCCTAACTGAATGGCATCCCAACGATCGCTCAATCCGTGCCGAGAGGATGATTGACACTGAGCCTATCAGCTGTCTCTAACGGAACCTTCACGATACCGGGCGCCCTCTCGTCGTAGCATCGCCTTGTCATGGTAATGCGAGGCTCTGCCGTGATTGACCTTCTTTCCCTAGCAACTTGTGAAACTTTTATGGACGAAGAAAATTTCAATGTTCTTTCTGACGCTAAGTCTACAGACGAGTCGTCTCCTCAAGAGCGGAGTACCTTAAGAAACCGCCTTGCACCAAATTCTTGAGCGGCGTACGCAGACTCTGTCTCAGGTGGGGGAACAAACCTCCCATGAGCAGGTTAGCAAACGTTTGCGATCAAATGATGATTCACCGAAACCAGAGGCGAAAAAGCCCTGCACGGTTGGATCTAAGGCATCGTCAGATGTACCAGATGTACAAAAACCCTCATGTGGGAAGGTTGTCGCGGGTATCGAAGTGGGAATCTTGCACCTTGATTATCCGACTATCTCATTAACGGCCAATCAGCTGGAATCTCTCTAGGGGGCTATTTTGTCGACTATGGAGGTTATTTCAGATGATGGGCCGCAGGTACAATTCCAGAGCTGCATCTATCGGCCTGGATGGTTACAGGTCGTCAGTGAAGATCAAGTTAGCGCCGACTGGCTTGTGGGTGTAGTTAATACCCTGCAACCGTGGGAGGGCGCTTCCCTGAAATGCGTCACAGGGAATCAATTTCCAAAGCCATACATCTGTGTTGCTTACCTACCTGACGGAGGCAGTCACAGACTGACCTCCGAACAGGTTCTCACTAGACTGAGGAAAATGAACCATGGTCTGTCAACCTTGGAGTCGACGATCCTCCACAAGGAAAAGTCAGGCCCTGGTTAACATGGACCTTCGCTGTAGACGATGGAGCATGGCCGTGCTGGTGAGGACGGGTTTTAGACCACATTTTGGTTTTGGGCAGGTCTCATTTTGCCCTAAAACCCGGGCACCCTCCCAGCAGGAAACTACTCGAACGAGTCACACAAGTGTACCCGTTAGAGTAAATAAAGCGGGGCCGAGTGGAAATCCACCTATGGGGAGGAGTTCAACTAAACCTCCACCCAAACACAACGGTAAATCAGCGGCTCACACCCATCCCAAGGCCGGAAAAACTGGTGTTTCTCGGGAGACTAAGACGGTTAACGTCTCGTAGAGAAAACCAGGGAAGAAGGCTGGACGTGGCTCTCTGAAAGCGAAGACGAAAATCGTCAAAGGGAAGCAAAAATCTAGCAGGCCACTCAGAGACGGCAGGTGTCCTCACCTCATCATCTGAGCCTACACATCACTCGATCCCGGGAGAGGAAGGTGGATGTGTCTTGAAGAACCCCCATCTCCTCCCTCCTAGGGACGAGCAGTTCTAAGTTTGTGGCAACACTTGTTAACTTCAAGTGTTTGCAGGCAAACTTACAACATGCTAAGGCCGCCTCATACGTCCTTGGTAAAAACTTCAAGGATGAATTAATAGACCTTGTCTTCCTGCAGGAACCATGAAGAGAAAATACAGGCCGAGTAACCGGACTCAGCAATATTCCTGGTGAGGTGATATCGTGCCCTGGGGTGAAACCTAGAGCTTGCTTGGTCATCAGGAAAGGTATTAACTATTTTTTGCTTACAGGCTTCTGCACCCAAGACGTGTTAGCCATCCAAATTTTCCTATCGGGCAAGAATATTATCGCCTGCTCCGCCTACTTTCCGGGAGACTCGGATAATGTACCTCCTCTAGCTGTTAGACGACTTATCGTGTACAGCAAAATGGAAAAACTTCAAATCGTAATTGGATGTGACGCCGTATAGACCGTAGAGGTGAGTTACTCTTTTATTATGTCCTAAGAAAAGGGCTGTCTGTAATTAATGAAGGCTCGGGACCAACGTTTGTCACTAGTAATAGGCAAGAGGTATCGGACTTAACCATCATTTCACATTCTCTGAGCAACAAGATACACCATTGGTCTGTATCTACTGAACCTTCTTGTTCAGAAAGATATATTCTTTTTAATATTGAAGTAGGTCCAAGACCAGTAGTGGATAATTGTGACTCAAAATCTACTGATTGGAGTGGGTATAAAAATTCCCTCCAATCGTACTTTGAGGACGGATACATTACTATTCACAGTTGTAATGATATGGATACAGTAGCGACGCAATTTCGCGAAGCAGTGATCTCATCCCTTCATGAGAACTGTCCACTGAGAGTTGATAGAGATAACCACAACTCTTCTTGGTGGAACAAAAGCCTAGAAAATAAAAAAAAAAGTTCGACGTTTATTCAATCGAGCTAAAGAGTCAGGAAACGGGGAGCTTCATAAAACTACTCTAACGTTAAACAACAAGGAAATCAGAAAAGCAAAACGGGAGTCTTGGAGGAAATCTCTGATTTAGCTTGCAGCATAAGAATTCACAAGATTCTCTCTAGAGAGCCGAATGCTGAAATTGGATTGCTCAAACTACACAATGGAACATTTACGACCTCTAGTAGAGAAACATTAGAGCTTTTGATAGAAAGCCACTTTCCTGGAAATCTGTGTGTCAGATTTCCAGTCTGTTGATAACAACAGACCTTCCATCTTCAAGGGCGCTAAACGCCCAAAAAAGAACGATTGGGGCGTCGCAAAGAAGGTTATCACAGCACCGGCAGTTGAGTGGGCTATCAAGTCTTTTCAAACCTTAAAATCTCCCGGAGAGGATGGTATATTTCCAGCTCTTCTTCAAAACGGACTGGAAATTATTTTACCTATTCTCACAAAATTGTATAGAGCTAGTCTGGCGTGGAACTTCATTCCACCCAGTTGGTTGGCAGCAGGGGTGGTATATATACCTAAAGTGGGTTGGAGAGACCCACACTTTAAATCGGTACGACCAATCAGCCTTACATCCTTTCTGCTGAAAGAACTTGAGAGGATACTGGACGGACAAATCAGGAGGGTAGCATTATATGCATCCCCCCTGAATAACCACCAGTATGCTTATCAAACCGCCAAATCGACAGATTAAACAACCTCGTTGAGAAAATCTCCCAATCCCTCGACAACAAAGAGATTGAAGTTGTTGCATTTCTTGATATTGAAGAAGCATTCAACAATGCACTTCCCAAATTTATAGGATTGTCTCTGGCCAGGAAGGGTATAGAATCGACCATAACTGGCTGGATCTATGCCATGCTAGTAAACAGAACTGCAACTACGACTCTTCAAGGCGAGGCCATCAGGTTCAGGGTCACCAGGGGCTGCCCTCAAGGTGGCCTTCTGTGGTCGCTTCTGATGGATAATCTGCTTGATGCCCTTGACAGAAAAAAAGTTGATCTGCAAGCTCATGCAGATGACCTTGTCATCCTGGCAAGGTCCACATCAGGAAGGGTAGCTTGTAATATCCTTCAAAGTGCGTTGGACGTTCTTCACAGTTGGTGCCTGAGGGAGCAGATGTCTGTCAACCCCAGCAAAACTGTCAATCCCCTTCACCAGGAGAAGGAAATTGGACGATCTAACGCCACTCTCCTTCAATGGTGTGGTCATTTCATTTGGAACGGAGGTGAAATATCTTGGCATTGTCCTTGATAAAAGACTCACCTGGAACGTTCACTTGGAAAAAATTTTACACAAAACCAGACTGTGTCTATGGACATGTCGAAAGATTTGTGGTAAAAGTTGGGGCATAGGTCTCAAACAAATCCATTGGATTTATGTGATGATTGTCAGACCAATGATCACTTATGCTGCAGTTGCTTGGTGGTCGAAGGCTTTACAAAAAACGGCCCAAGTGAAGCTCTCTGGCTTACAGAGACAGGAGTGTCTGGCTATCACTGGTGCCATCAGTACCACACCGTCAGCGTCCATGGAGATCTTTCTAGATCTACCTTCCCTACACATTTTTACGGAGAGAGAGGCTAGATGGACTGCATACAGACTTGTGCACATTGCCAATTGCACGAATCAATTAAATGCAGATTGCAACAGACTGTTGGTTGACACTGGAAGTCACAGCATTCTGGAAATGACCTCTGACTTTATGCATCAACTACGAACTGCTTTATAGAGTACAATTCCCGAGTAGAGAGGACTGGATCCTTCAAGAGAAGAAAATATTAAGAGCAAATAGTTGTTGGTTCACAGATGGATCAAAAACACCTTCCAGTTCTGGTGTAGGTGTTTTTAGTCGCAGACCCAGGACAGAGATATCTACCTGCCTAGGATAAATCCAACCTCACACACAAGTCAATGAAAATATTCTCGGACAGTTAAGCGGCGTTGGAAGCTCTTGGCTTCTACCGAGCAACGTCTAAATTGGAAGCAAATTGCCAAAAACGACTCTCCTCGATAGAAAGACTCAACAGATTGTCTCTTGTTGCTGACTCTCTTCCAAAGCAGGGTGTTGCAAGCGGCCTCATCGGACCAGAACCTGTCATTTGCATCGCTTTGGGCTTTGCCAAACAAACATTGAACACCTGGATGGCAAGAAGATTTATGGACTTCTAGCAGAATCTTCCAGAATTGGCTCACTCCAAGGCGTTAATCCACCCTTCGAAGCTTGATACCAAACAGTTGTTGGACTACAGTAGGGATGCGGTACGATGTCTAACAGGCCTTCTTACTGGTCACTGTCATTTGAATCATCATATGCAGAGACTTGGACTATCTGAAGATAGTGCATGTCGCCTCTGTTTGGAAAATGATAAAACAGCAGAGAATATACTTTGTGCCTGCCCCGCTGGGGACCTAATCAGGTTCTTAGAGTTCGGCAGATCCGTGCTCTTACCATCTGACCTGAAAGATCACTCACCATACAAACTAATCGGCTTCGTTGAGAAGCTGGGTTCATTTGGTCAAGTGTGAATAGGTGTGAGCCACAATAAACTCTTGCGGGTTGCGGTGGAGGACTAACTTCAGATCTAACCTAACATCAAAACTAATTGATCGGAACTTTCAATAATTGGATAGATTTCCTAAAGACTTCCGAATCAATCTGAATTTTTATAGAGAGGTTCAGAATATCCACTTCAACAAATCTTTTGATTCTGATGAAGTATCTGCCAAGGAGAAGTTGTGAATGAATATGTTCTTGAATATTAGGAATGCTTCAACATCTTTAATGGTTTTCAGAACTGAAGATCAATAAGTGATGCTTTTAATCTTCCTCTTGAAGAGTATCACTTGGTGATTGACATGTCGAGGTATCAAAAATAACAATTTGGTGGTTTCAAACTGTACGAGCACATCACAAGTGAATAAATTTTCTCTTTTGGATGAAAGTGTGGATATTGCAGTGGAAGACTAGTGGATACTGATCGTTATTTTGAAGCAATCAACTCAAATGTTACAGTTGTGACAATCTTTTACTTATCCTTATTTATCATTGAAATGTGATAAAAACTGGCTATTGATTTTAGTACGAACACCTCAGTAAATAATATATGACGTTTCTCTAATCTTTTATTTGTAATGACCAAAATGTCCGGAGTCTAGTGTCCATTTCTAGTCTACCGTTCGCAACTGAACAGCGCTCATTCATTGAAAATATGGGTGTGAATTACTATAATTTACTTACCTTTCAACTCAATCAGTATCATTGTACACATAGTTATTCAGTTGTTTATGTGGTGAGAAATTCGGAATGCAGGTTCATCGAAAACGATATTTTCAATGATAAAACGCTTGAAAACTTATGAAAGATTATCCGGAAATGAACACAAGTCAAGAATTTTCAAATCTGTTATTCCGTTAACCAGCTGTCGCCCCCCTACGAATGACAATTCTCAGAAGTCGAAACTTGCGCGAGCTAACGATTAACGAGGTCTACCCTTTTGATGTGCGATACCTAGAGGGTTGTCGAACAAATCGATTTTGGGAGAAACAAACAACAAAATTTAGTAAATTCTTCACTAATCCACGTACTATCTTCGATTTTTTTTTCAATGCCGTAGTTTACTTTATTCAATTCGAAATTCAAAGACACTATGTGTTCATTTTTCTGTGCCAGTGAAAAAGTAAGCAGCTATCAACTCACAATGATATAGAGCAGCTTTGATATATTCATTTTTTCACTGACACAGAAAAATTAATTGACATTTTTTTTTTAGTAAAAGAGGTACACTTCGATATCAAAGTTGAAAACAAACATTTCTTTTCGAGATAAATGAAAAATTTCTTTTTCTAATTTTTCATTGAAAAACAGAGCAAACTTCGTCGTTTGTTTTTATCGACATCGAGTTTTTTGACAATATTCCTATAGATGACGTCATAGTGACGCCATATTGAATTTGGACGAAATGGCTCTTACACCGCCTCTTTGAATGGAAATGGCCAATGCTATATCATTGAAAAAATAATTTCATATCCAATCAGATAGTTGAAAAAATATATAGGTTTCCATTAAAAATTCTTGACTTGGGTTCATTACCGGTTAATCTTGTACAGATTTTCATATGTTTTATCAATAGAAAATCAGCTTCAATACACTATACCTTCATTATGAATTTCAAATTTCTTGCCTCATTAGGAACTGAATGGCTCCATTGTCACCCGGTATAATTTTGCCAAGAAAATATAGGCAACTCAATGTATGTGTATTCCATAATTTCGACTGGTATGGAGTTTGTTCATTAAACAAAGTTTAATGTCTAGAACGAGTCACTTTTGAATTATTCACAGTCTGGCCTGGATATTTTCAGTAAATCACTCAAGATTTATATTTCAAGATAGTTAATTTCATAAAATATAAAAAACTCTCCATTGATTGAACAGATGGATGTTTCTGATCCGTAACTCAGACTATTATAGGCAATTTCTTGCTCTTTTGTCAACCAATGGGAAATATGTTCCAAGTGCACCAATGACAGAATTCTTCAGTAAATATATTTTAGAGATTGCTAGATTGACTTACTTGCCTTGTTCTGTTTACAATCATTACCCAATTGTTGATGTTTAATAGAGCTCAAATTACTAATACGTTCTTGGAATATTGCTCACATATAGGGAGCTCTGAACCTGAAAATATACCAAACCACAATTTTTGAAAACTTCTTTCATTTGAGAAATGGCGTTCTTTTGAAAGTGAAATTCCTCAGATCTACGTAAATTGCTACTTTCGCACGGGTACTGCTCTCAGAGCGTCGAAGTGCATCCCCTTTAAAAAATGACACAGAAAATCAATCAATCAACTTTCTTTGTACAGGAAAAAAAAGATTTCGAAATAGCATCTGATGTGGTTGTTTCACTATTTTCACCAAAGTATAATACTGACTTTGAAGGGATAAAATGTATTTAGTTGAAGTACTTGCATCATAGATGAAGAATATGGTGAAATCTACTGATCCACATCCTTTCGTCAGTTGTATTTTTTGTTATTACATTTTGTATCACTTCTGAAATGAATCATTTTCTCTGCTACTAATTTTTAGACCTATATCAGTTTTTTACATGAATATTTCGGTAATACACATCAAATTGATCAGCCATAATTATTTTAGTTATTTTCAACAAAAATTGTTCCGATTTACGTATTCTCAGCAAAAGTGTTCAATGTGAATTCTTATTAATGACATTATTACAGCTCAATACTGAACACCACTCACAAACACTTGTTTGGAATGCGACTCGGCTGGAATATGCCAAAACATACTAACTGGCATGGAAACAAAGAATCGGTTGTATGCACATTTGTACAAACCATATTCGAAAGTATCTTCAGAGTCATTTTATACATCATTAATTGGTTCCCAAGAATAAAACACATCATATACTCCCTTCTAAGATATGGTCAGTCAATCCATATCTTAGATGTAAGGGTTGTAAATATCAGAAGATTTTTGCTATAAGGTATCCCTTCCTACGATATTCTGTTGGAAATGAAAGGTAGCTCAGGGTTGAAAATGAGTTGGACTTACCAGCAAAAATCGATCTGTTATATAAATGTTGTCCCCTGTTTTAGGATGAATAAAAGGGTGATTCAGATAGACAGAAGAATTCCAAAAGAATTATTTCAATTCACTTATGATGGACATATGAAATATAATCTCACCGTCCCAAAATCGACAAAAAATATATTGTACAATTAAAAATAATCACCATTCGATCATTATCTTATAATGCAGATGTAGATAGCAACAGCAATAGGCGTGTCAGTATGCATAATTTTAAAATATATACGAGTATGGCTTTGGATAAAACTATCCGTGAACTCGTCCACATCCAAATTTGTGAATGACCGTGAATGACCTCACACATCAGTTCTTCTGCTATTCTTTGTCCGTCTGTTACTACGTGAGGCAAACTTGAAAATTGTGCGTGAGAGCTATTTGCTTCGCATGGCCAATCAATTCCCGACATGTTTGATGAAATTGGTCAAATATCAAAAGGTTCGTTGAACATTTCTTGGTTCCTAGTACAGTTACACCGGCGACTCAAATTTTATGAATCGGGAAGGAGAGGTCATCTTCATTTCAGAAAAACTTGTTATTATTCTATTTCTATGGTTTTTAAAACTATTGTCTTTTTTGATATAAATGCAAGTTAGTTCCCCCTATTATATTTATTTTTTTGAAATTACCTAGACTTATGTCAGGAATTCTTACTTACTTTTTTGACAGAAAGATCAAAAATCTAATTTGTTATCTTCCTAAAGTTGACACAAATTTCAATCAAACACGTAGAAAAAATCAAGCAAACAACTGTTTGTTTTTGGAAAAACGTATTGGTTTAAAATATCTTGCGAAATTTTTTTGTAATATTTTCATCATTTCCATTAACAGTGTCGAATATGTCTATTAGGAAAGGTCTGCTAATGTCACTTTATAATAGCAAAAAATCTGTTATACATGCAACGACGATAAATCAAGAAAAGTATCTATCTAACGAACTTATTTACATTCATCCTAAAAATGAAAAATCCATAGCAATTACCCCACTGAAATGTCGGAATTTGAACTATAAAGAGGTCTTCCACGTACCAGAAAATGACGCTTCTCTTTTTCTGAGATTATAAGGAGCGGCGTTCTTTCTGTATGCTTCGTGAAATTTTGTATGAACTTCAGAAATACCTGACATATCTTCTGTATAGGTACCTTCATTATCGGGCAGAAGTTCGTCATCAGCCGTATCTTCAACCTGACGATAATATTTACCAGATATCGGAATACACACAGTACGATTTTTCGTACTGCATGTTGGATTGCAAATTGTAAAGAAAATCGTACGGCATGCAGTACAGCCATTTTTCATCCACATCTCATAACACATCGTAGTGCCGAAGTTTAGATTTTAATTTTGTATTTTAAGTCTGGACTGAAAAGTGGTTTGCAGATATGTCTTCAAAAATTAAAAAATAAAAGCTGCTGCACTTTTAGCCACGGTATTAACAGTAGATGATAACGACGATGAACAACGAGAAGTTAAAAAGAGAAAGAAGATGGTGTAAAACGTGGTTGATAGTCAAAAAGACATATTCCCATATGAATTTATTGAAAGTGTTGCAACAAGAAGGGCCTCTTGATTTTAAGAATTATTCAAGAGTGGATTCTATTGCTTATACTTCTTTAGGGTTTAGTTTGCAATAAAATAACAAAACAAGACACAATCATGAGAAAGGCAATATCTGCGAAGAAAGGCTGACGACTACATACTGCAAAACACCCAATTTGCCTACACACACACACGTTACGATTTATCGTTACTGCGACAGTACCAATGCGTATCGTACTGCAAGCAGTGCGTAAATTCGTAACGTGTGTAGGCCGTTTATGTCTTGCGAAAGTTTTAAACGGCCTACACACGTTACGATTTTTTGTACTGCTTGCAGTACGATATGTATCGGTACTGCCGCATTAACGATAAATCATAAGGTGTGTAGGCAAATTGGGTGTTTTGCAGTATGCAGTCGTCAAATCGTTCGCAGTATAGAGCTTCCATAAAATATCGTATCAACGGTCGTGTCTGGGGTGGGATTGTAGACAAGTTGGAACGTGTGGAGCTTATTGCTGTGGCAGTTACGATTTTATATCGTTCAAAGCAAATCATTTAGGAAAAAGAGTTTTATATATTTCATATAATTATAATGGATATGAAAAATGAGACGTTCTGGGAAGAGTTTATTGCTGTGTATAAAGAAAACAGTTGCATGCGGGATGTAAAATCAAAAGATTACGCTGATAACAGTTTTGTAGTATTGGAGGAAAAAATAATTGGCGCGACGAAACTAGTGTTTAAGGGGAGATTTGGAATATTATTTACTGAATCAATCGGTTCACTGACTTCAAAATGGAATTCAGCATTCAAAAGTAAGCAAGTTGCGGATGATTCATTTTTGAATTCTATTTTTTTGATAATTTACATCTGTCTCATCAAGTGGAAATCGTTATACTCGACAAATTATATGAACAATGTGGTTCTTCAATCTTTCATAAACTGAATCTGACATAGAACCTTTTCAGCACCACATCATCTGAAGATCTTGATCTAACAATGTCCTCTCTCTCATAAAACAAAATGTAGGGTGTCTCCAGAGGCTCCAATAAATAGACTTGAGGTCTTTAATATTTCCCGTTTTTCATCATTACATTCAACTGCTGAATCAGTAACTGCGTTCAAATCAACAGTAAATCAAGTCTTATTTAAAACTTTTTCTGAAATTTTGCTGAATACAAAAAAATACATGCATGTTAAAACAATAAGAGTGAAATTTCATGTATGTGATGTCAGAATCATTATGAAACCAAAACAATGGTTAACGATTTATTCGATCTAGATGATTACGAATGCCAGGGTGACTTATTTCGTGGTAACAACAGTTTGAGTAATAGTAATCATATATCCATAGTCTGGTTGAAGTAAACAATTCGTATTTCTATCTCAGTGAGCAAAATCTTCAATTGAGGCATTACCATTGCACCATGATTTTGCTTAACAGTTCACTTCACTTCACTTAAAGTTCTTGGCCTTTGCTTCCAATAGGCGCATTTAGCCAGCTCGATTCGAGGGGGCGCAGCTGTCTTGCACGCAGCAATGCTGTCACCCCTTTTTTTTCTAACTTTTTTTTCTATTATTGTATAAAAACACTCAAAAAGTTTTTAGAGACTTCCAAATTTTTTCAGATTCAACACATTAAATTGTTAAAATCCTGTCTCCACGTGGACATCCGGTCCACCCCGGCCTCCAACCAGCGTGAATGGGGACAGGAGTTATATAATCCACTATAACACTCCCACGTGGACATCCGGTCCACCCCGGCCTCCAACCGGCGTGAATGGGGACAGGAGTTATATAAATCCACTATAACACTCCCACGTGGACATCCGGTCCACCCCGGCCTCCAACCGGCGTGAATGGGAGTGCTGTTTCTTTACAATACTTATAAACGTTCACAAATAACTTTTAAATTGATGCTAGCACGTTCTATGACGGCAGACATACACAACACAAACTGAGCTTCGTCCCCAGCAATGGCGTCCGCGTGCCTTCTTTGTGGACGGTCGCTGTCAACACATCCGTCCACCACCACATCAGGAACGAAACTGTGCTTAACAGTTCGTAGTTTTGAATATATATAGAAAAACTTAGCAATGATTCACAGTTAACACAAAAATAAGTAAAAATAAACATTCAGTCATTATTTTTTTTTCAAAATAAAAATAAATCTGGCCTGTTAACTGGATTCCCCGGTGGTTCAACGTATGTTCGAATATACGTGAGCTGTGCAGAAATAAGAAATAAAGCTCAAAATGATATATCACATCTGTATCCAATAGAAAACAGAGACCACCAATTTTTACTAGCTACCCATTGCGTGGACAATGGGTAGGACGAGGTGTGGCCATGTTGTTCACCTGATTTATATATTGTGAATTCAATTTGATAAAGTCGATTGAGATTGGCAGAATACCGCATTAAACAAAGTATACGTGAAAGAACTGTTCACGCAGCAAATGAGATAAGGTAAACCAGATAGAGCATTACGGAAAGTTTTGAACACGTGTTACTTCGAACTGCTAATACCTCTCGATGTCTATAACTTTTTTCTCTCTTGCCAAGACTTTCAATACTAATCGCTCTAGTTCACCTATTTTTAACACTCAATTATGTTGGTAATATATTCAAATTTGTAAATGCAACTTTCCAATAACTAGGAAACCTTCAACTCAAAAATCCTTTCGATGGAAAAACGTTTCACTATCTAACTTAGTATCATTTGGAAGAATATAAAACATTTATTTATTTGTGCATCACCGATTTAACCCGTTTATTCGAATATTCTGTAATTGTTTGCTACGGAAACAAATTAGAAAATAATTTTTACATGAAAATGAATTCGAAAAACCATTTCAAATTAAAAATGCTTTTATTGCGAATCAGCTTCATTCGATTTTTGCTACACCTTATATAAGTGATGCAGTGTTTGAAAGCTTTGCTGTAGTAATGAATATTGCTGCAGTTCTATCCCAACACCAAACCGTTATTGCCAACACCTCGACACATGTTTCAATCACCAAGTGATTACCTTCAAGAGAAAGATCTTCCTCCAAACCGATATTTTTAACACCTCGACACGTATTTCAATCACCAATTGATCATCTTCAAGAGCAACATCTTCCTCCAAACCGATATTTTTAATACCGTTAAAAATAACGGTTTGGAGGAAAATTAAACTAGTTCAATTTTCCTCTTGAGAATAATCACTTGATGATTTGAAACACGGTGTGTTGAAAATAACGGTTTGGTGTTGCCATGAAACTCCAGTAATATTCACACCCTGTATAAATGATACTACTACAAATTGTATCAGTCATAAGCTAATGGAAGGTGATTTCAATTATATAATACTGCCGTTTATAATAAATATTCCTTGAAAAACCTGCAGGGAGTAGTTACTGTGTACAAATTGAAGGACAGTTCGATGAATAAATAGTGCAACCGCTTTACTGGTCATTACATTACTTCTGCATTCAGCCAACACGATTTACGTAATTTTTACTAGCCAATAAATTTCACACTACTACTAAATGATATTGAATTAATGTACCGGTCAATTCAAAACTTTCAAGACGGCACCTCGTTCTAACAGAATAAATCCAATAGCATAGACGTAATCTATCTTGATTTTATTCAGGTTGAAGCCTGGCTCCCTTTCCCTTTGAACTGATGAGTAGCATAGAGACACAACTATTGATTACGGTAGGTATGCCTGACACTGCATTTTGCTACTATGATCAAGCACGGTTTGATTCAGCACTAAAATGAAAGGTAGAAATTTTACTTCTGTCGTAGAATAAATAAAAAAACAAGCACTATTCCCAAACACCAGAACTGGAACACTCCTCTCAACGAGCGTTTCATCAACCGAATTGATGTCTTCAGAAGATGAAATGAACTAATCCCTCACTCTAAAACGGGTCTCTATTCGTATCTAACACGTCTTGCCCATTTTAACAGAGCAATCAATATAAAGATGAACTATGGACTGTTTAGAATAGAACATATCGCATATCGATATCTGTCACCGTTTCTGAGTTGCATTCTTTTCGAAAAAGTGCATTTTCCTGTCAAAACCTTCTTGTTTCTATGAAAACATTTCCAAATCACTTTCTTATGTAGAAATCAATGGTGTAAAAAACTCATTTTTTGCAAATGAGATGTGAATAGTTATTGATGAAAACATATCTTTTCATTGCGACACCCTGTAAATGTAGCATTTAGCACACTCGATGTTTTGTTAGAGTCATCTTTGAAATACGTGTACAGAGCTTTTAGGTTTTTTCATGTAGACTTCGAAACGCACAAGTAGGGCTTTGGACGACGCGGCGATAAAACAAAAATGAATTGTTCAGTAGTAACTATTAAACATTGAGAAAACTTTTCACAGTAGGGATTAACAGGCATAGTTTCAAAAAAACTGATAAAAAATGTATACCATATTTACTACTAATGAATGAAACTTCAACAATAATAATAATGATAAAGAACAAACGATGGAATATATTTTTTCAAAGAAGGTGTTCGAAATGTCTACCAGCTTCTCCTTTACACAGGCGACACCTTTTCTGAACGTTTTTTGCCGAATTAATTAGGTCAACAGCAGTGAGAGAAGCTAAATTTTGCATCAGTGCCGCTTCCAATTCGTATCTAGAATTGGTCAGCAATTCAAAAATAAGATCTTTCAACCTTCCCAGAGGTGAAAGTCAATAGGCTTCAGGTCCGGTGACCTGACCGACCAACGGTTGGGTCCTTGGCTATCCAATTATTACCAAAAATTTGCAGCCAAAAAATTGGTGACAATTGCAGTGTTGTAAAGCAAAGCCCCGTTTTGTTGAGAATATATTTTTCTGAGCTCCATTAGTGGCAATTCAACTAGAGGTTGAATATTTTGCCTAAAAATTTCTAAATATCTCTGAGATGTGAGAGTGCCATTATAAATGAATGGGCCAATAATTCTACCCCTGGAAACACCTGCTCACACACTAAATCCAAATCTTCCTTGACTTCTCTCTTCCACAATAGAATGAGCATTTTGTTGTGCCCAAGTATAAGAATTGTAGCCGTTGAAAATGCCAGCACTGCTCAAATAAATTTGTGTGTATTATTCCATTTTAGTCAATTCTTGAATATTTGATAGGCCTTCATAGGCTTCAACCACAATCACGATTTCCCGAAATTATTAACAGAACAAAATATAATTGCGTTTATGTGGACATGAATACAGTTAAAACTTGCCTTGAGTGACAGAACATTTCCATTGCTCACGGACGTAATTATCAGCGATTACCACTTTGTCATGGATAGACCTGCATATAAACGTCAGCACAAGAACTAAAGTACCGATAAATTCAAATGGAAAAAGCATGATTATTGCAATTCAATTTTATAAACATGTTTCTATTATGAAAATATGTGACAACATTGAAAAAAATCAAATGATATGCACACAAAAAAGTACATTCTTTCATTACAATTATCGGTTGCATTTTTAAAATCTAAATGTCACACGTGCATCAGAAATCTGCCAGAGCTCAGAATTACGTAACATAAACGTGAGTTGCAGTTTGCAGTTGTCTGTAGTTGCACGTGATTGGCGGATAGCTTCACAGTCAATGCCGATGTGATAATAAACTTGATATTTAGTTAGGTAAGTGTAGAAAAACAGAGTCGGTGTTAGAGCAACTCAAACACAAAATATTCAATAGGAACTTCATGTATGCTTTTTTTAAGGCTGAGCTAGGTGACTGTATAATGAATAGAAGAGATTGTCATAGGAATACTATATCCGTATTTTGTACACCTTACGCTAAAATCAGATGCTAAGCCGAATGTTGTCAATGAACTGATAATACAAGAAATTTCATGCCCAACTCTCTACTTGAAAAAACAAAACATCGATTTGATGAGTCATTTTTCGCATTGATCTGATTCAATATTCAAATATTCTTCGAAACATCAATGAAATCAATATTTTGAAAAAGTGATTGGTATAAAATAGGTACTAGGTTAAATTATGCTTTTTCTTTCTCACTGTGAATTTGGCATGAATTGGAAAACCTCGTATAGATTATCTACAAAATACGCTTCAATTTTCAAGTGGTGTATGCGCTACTTTTTACACAAAGAAAAGTGAGCCAGAGGATGTAATAGCATGTCCCTGAATATAAAGTTCACATATGAGAAACTACTGAAGAGCTAACATTTTAAGAAAGAAAGAAATGCCCAAATCGATCGTTCAGAGCAGGGCTTGAACCACTGACCAACACGGCAGTCAATTCGAGAGAGGGAACAGGCACCCGCGTCGAACCGCTTGGCTACCGACCGACCAGTGTTCCAAGCTTTTGAGAAGCAGCCTTTGCAATTCTAGTGACATGATTGTGCCAAGACATATAGGTGTCCATTTTAACCCCAACAAACTTATCGAATCAGAAGGTGGAATTGCCTGACCTGACATTATTATATCAGGTTCGGAGACATTTAACTTTTTGGAGAAAACTGATGCCAGGGTTTTTGTGGCATTGAATTGAATCTGCTTACTTTCACCACAATTCGAAATTACTTCTAGACACTTATCAAGATATGCAACATCCTGCTCCCAGTGAAGGTGTGCATCCGCCGATGTCCTGGAATCCAAATGGAATGACGAAACAAGTGTGCTGTGGTCAGCAAAGCAATATATTGAATTCTTATTTTTTTTTTAAATAAGTCGTTGGTATACAATAGAAAGAGGGTTGGAGCCAATATATATCCCTGGGGAACACCAGCGTTGATAAAAGTATTAGAGAGATATCCGTCGACCGCAACTTCAGGTAACTATCTTTCAGGGAGCTGAAGAGTCATGCACAAAAATGATTCGGCAAGCCATAACTCCGAAGTTTGTCCAGCAAACGCTTATGCTACACAAAGCCAAAGGCCTTAGAAATATCAAGCACTACAGCTCTTGACTCTCCATGTATTTCGATTGCGTTATTTCAAATATGGGTGACGAAATGAGCAATTCCATACCTACAATAACTCACACACGTTTTATTTAGATTTACTAATTAAACGATTATTTTTATAAATCAGTGAAGTTTTCGCCTAAAATACTAACTTAAACCACCTGCTACTTTTCCTGTACATTGAAATATTGGAATTGGTGATGGTTTCTTGGATACGAAACTTCGGATGAAAAATCTGCAAAGTATCTTGAAAGCTTGAAAAGTGGTAACGAGAAATTGCTTTTTATTTTTTAATATATTCAATAACGATATGAGAAATTTGAAGGAAATTGGCGAGGGTTCTTTTCTAATACGTAACGGAATTGGATACTTTAAGAAAATTCAGAAAGTATTCAAATAACACTCCGTTGTGAGGTGTTCAATGGATAGTTCACAAAACCACAAACAACGACAACAAGTGAAAGGGTTAGTTGAATATCTTTCAGACTATATCAAGAACTAATAAAATTTTCTTAATTTTATGACGTTAATCAAATAAGCTGTAATTTAGTCGATTCGTATCTCTCACGATTTTCGATTTTCTCACGCTCATTTTCATGATTGTTCCATCTGATGCCAAAAACAATCACTTCATTTTCGAGCAGTCATCAGTCTTTGAAAACTTTAACTGTTAAAATGCAATTGCCATAAAGACCCCAATCTAATATCATCTATAACTTATAATAAAAAAGTCGCAAAATCGTGAAAGTTACACCATTTATAACTCAAAAATGATTGGACCAATTTTCATGTTTATACATACTGAGTTAATATTTCCGATGACTCGATATTACGGCTGCGCAACGCGTATTAATGTTGACTCTTCAGGTAGTTGGTGTGCTTAATACCTGAGTAGTCAACATAAATATGCGTTACGCAGCCGTTATATCAGTCATCGTAGATATCAACTCATATTGTATAAACCTCTGAGGGAGCTATCCACTCACGCCAGCGAAACATCAGGAAGACATTCCAAAAATCCATGCCCATCAAACCCGGTAAATAGTAACACGAAAAAACTTCGTGCTTCACAAACATAATATAAAATAGTTACGAAGTTCTTCAGATGATATAATAAAGAAATAATAAAAATGAAGAATATGTAATATAATTTGACAAACATTATTACAGTTATCGATGACAAAGCCTATCCGGAGGGTTATTGAAACAGTGATTATAAAGTATCGAACATATTTGGAACAAAACGTATATATAATGTTTTTGTTCATTTCAAATCGAACAATCTTTGTTATATATAAATAGGCTTAGTTGGTACTAGATAATCAGTCAAGCTGAAATGGACAAGATGAAAATATCATAAGTAAAGGGATAAATGGAGAATGAGGAGCAAGCTGAATTTTTATGGAAAATGATCAAATTTAAAAAGAAAGAGAAAGGAAGATGAAAATCAAATCAGTACTATACTTGTATCATTCTTCTACTGTAGAATAAGATGAATATTCTATAGGAGCTCATATCTGAGGGGAAAAAAAATACCATTCTTGAATTTTTCACTTTATAACAAAATATAAAGAGCTTTATAGAGATCATAATCTTTTGATCATTAAACTAAATTTTTCTATAAATTTCCAACCCTCGTATTTCAGAATACTTAGATGATACGCAGTCGAAGAAGTTCTTCGACTATTGAGAAGTTATAATAAATAATCTATGAAACAATAAATAATACCATTTTCAATTTTTTTCTTAGTGAGAGAGTATAGAATATTCAACGTTACAGGTAAACTCAAGAAACACTCAAAATGTTTCATCAATCTGATATCACATAACTTCAAAAAAATTAAATAGGAAAATCTCGATATCGTTTCCGTGATTTACGACAATGGAAACCAGGTAGGTACTTGTGATTTCATTGGACCACAAACCCTTCGAAACCGGACCTGAACAAAATTGTATAAATAGAAATAATATAAATGTATTGTGTTACTGCAAAATTACTTAATACTTAGGTAATGATTGTCGTTACTGTAATATGTTGTAATAGATGTAATAGGCAAATTATTTAATATGTAGCGGCAGGTATTTCGATTTTTTCGTGCGACTGGTCTGGAAATAAATGATTGTTAATGATTTATATAAATCGATGAATGTGTGCGGGATAAATCTGCGGATTGTTATGATATACTGCTGTAATTACGATGTGAATGGGAATCAGGAACAACCCGATATAATCAGATAACTGTTGTAGGAGATGTCGTACAAATGATTAATAGGCAAGAATAATAATTCCCACTCCCAATTCCAATTACCGTAATGGCAAAATGTCGAATGACAAAAGATGCACACTTCGTTAGAAATTCTCCATGTCGTGATAATTAACAAAAACGGTTAAAATGCTCTGACACTCAGTTGACTCCCAAGATTAAATTTTCCATGATGAGTATACTTATTTCCCTTACATGAAAGACCTCTGAGTTTATGTGGAATCTTAATTGTATTTGGACTTGAGTATTTGGACTAAGTATCTGGAAGGAATTTACCAATCGTATCTCTTCTCAGAGATTTTTACAAATGTGAAAATATTTCACAAGCCAACATATTTCACTGGAAATATTACTACTTATTAATCCCCCTAGCAATGAAACAGTAGGCACCGCTTGTCAACCAGTGAAATGAAAAGTAAAAAATTAATCGAAATGAAAACTATATTTTTATTAGTATGGTTTCACTATAAGTTAAATAGTGAATTGAACAAATAAACATATTATTCGACTTGTTATATTCAAAGTTTTAGTGTACTGGATGGATCATCAAAAAGCAAGTATACAATAATATTTTCTGAAAATTTCAGGCTACAGTAAAATACAGACAAACTCTGATATATCTATCTGTCCACTGTATGTACCCAATTATTCAACTTGATGCCGTGGAGAATCAAATATGGTAAAAATCCAAGAAATCAACTTGACCTTTTTAAATATTGGAAGGTAATGAATTCGATTTCCATAAATTGGAAATAAAAATAAAGTTGGACCTCTGTATTTACCCTGTTCAACATTCTACTCTATCTACTATTTCTGTTCAACATTCTACTCTACCTACTATTTCTACGAATGATACCTGAAACACGACAAGTAAAACCAAAAAGTTTTTTGTAAGACAGACCAGACCGTATATACTCCATTGATAACATTACTTCATTTCAACAACTATTTTGATTGCAACGAAATACATTTGATGATGATTATCATCACATAAATGATCGAGGTTTGCTTCTTGGATATAAATGTGATAGACTGAGTCATCCACATTTTTGGGTATCAAAAATGGGCCCATCCATCTCCTCTGCAGCATAGTCTCGGAGACCCACATACCTTTTTACCTTTACCTTCTTGATTTGAAATATGGACACTCTAAGATCATTCAAAAAAATTGTTTGATACCACCATCAGGCATTTGTTGTCGATGTGAATCTCTGAGATGATAATTGTAAGTCTCTCAGATGGGGTTCCACATAGGAACGTAAATACTTTTTTATCGACTTCTTGGTATACAGGTTTTCTTCTTATTGAAATATCAATAAGAGCTGAAAAATCAAAAAATCAAAATATTATTAACAAAAAATGAAAAATAAAAATTGAAAGATTCCAAACCAAGTTACGTCACGACGTTTCAATTTTTAGTATCCACAATCGTCTTCGGGTGATAACTGGATTTATTCCTCCGAGATCTGACTATTTATAGGTCATTCGAGCGCTTTCACCTATCCCCTCTTTTCTCTTTCCGCTTCATTCGTTTCAGCGGGAGATGACCGTTTGGCGGAAGTTGGTCGTTTTTCGCTTGATTAGAGGTTTCCATATGTTACGAATCTATACGCTAACTTTACGAAATGCGTTGTTGGACAACATATACGCGACTTCCTTGAATTTTCTTCTGAACCAGTGTTTTCAGTTTGAGCCCACGTGATATTATGTTGATGAGTCCAAACATGCTCTGCTATTCCGGATTTGCTGGTTTCTCCTCGCTATGTGTGTTTTTTGTGCTCAGCAATGCGAACTTATGGCCTCTTAATTTCACCGATGTATGATTCTCCGCACTCGCAGGGTATCTGGTAAATGCAATTCTTAGAATCGCAGTCCGCGTTTGGTGGCCGGGTTTTTGTGAGGCCAGGCCAGGAATTTCAAATCAATTTATATTATATTAGACAATGGAAGCCCGAACTGATGAAATACACCACGAAACATTGTCAACCACCTTCAAACAAATTATTTGCTTCATTACCTCTGTTCCGTCTGGGCTATGAGTTCACACTGAATCAAGTAGCCAGGTTGAATTCAAATTCAGATCAATACATTTACCTTTTTCTTTGGCTACTTCTTAGTTGATCCGATGTTCAAAACTCATACCATTCAGAATCCACTGTCATATATTCAGAATCCGACTCCTTTCTGAAGTCGCCGACCTGTGGCGACCTGTTCCCTCTTCCGGGTGTTGATTTTTCTCGAAACCTTTTCATTCCCTGTATTTTTCAGATTTTCTGGTATTTCACAGTTGAAACAACACATTTTCTCATCAGAACCTTTTATATAAGTGAAACAGAAGAAGTAACCCCATTCAACGTTTCATTTCTCGCTTTCCGCAGTGTTGGGTTAATCGATAGTTTCCAATTAATGTGAAGTTAGCCACAGTTTTCTGGCCACACTTTCTGACGTAGGGAATATTTTATGTGGGATAGAGGAGCAAACGCGAGCGGTGTTGTCAGACTTTTTAATTTCTCAGTTACTGATGATTGATGTCCTTCCGGTGTATAAGATTATCCTACGGGAACATCATGTGTTTGTTCTATACAATGCTCAACGTAAAGTCATACTCCAACTACAATAAATCCTGTAATCTACCCTAAATATTTCGAATGTCAAAAATTCTTGTATTTCATAAAAAGGAAGACATACAAAAGATTACATATATATACCGGGTCAAAACAATTTGTTTGACCGCAATAGGCGAGGAAAAATAATTTCTCGACGCGATCATCACTGTACTATCAGAAATATTTCGAGTGCCAAAAATTCTTGAAATTCATAAAAATAAAGACATACAGATGAAATTATATATAGGGTCTAAACAATTTGTTTGACCGTAATAGGCGAGGAAAAAATAATGTCCGAAAAAACTTCAAGCAAAATATCCGAAATATTTCGAGTGCCAAAAATTAGTACGCTTTGTAGGAAAGATGATATATAGAAAGTCATATATACAGAGTCAAATCAATTTGTTTGGCTGTAATAAGCGAAGAGAAAAATAATGTCTGACAAAACTTCAAACAAAGTACCCGAAATATTCCGAGTGCCAAAAATGAGTAGGCTTCGTAGGAAAGGAGACAAATGGGAAATCATATATACAGGGTCAAATCAATTTGTTTGGCCGTAATAAGCGAAGAAATAATTATGTATGACAACATTTCAAGTAAAATTCTCGAAATATTTCGAGTTTCAAAAACTATTGAGCTATCGGTAGAAAAATTAAATATATCCTCGTACTATAATTACCCGAAAACTGAAAGCGTTGCCACGAAACAAAAAATACCAGTGAAAAGACCATGAGAAATAACGAATAATTCCGTTAAACAATGCTTTTGGACCCCGGTCGGTATATCGATAGAAAAATGAAATATATCCTCGTACTATAATTACTCGAAAACTGAAGGCGTTGCCACGAAACAGAAAATTATGTTGAAAAGACCATAAGAAATAACGAATAATTCCGTTATCCGATATAACGGAATTATTCGTTATTTGTCATGGTCTTTTCACTGGTATTTTTTGTTTTGTGGCAACGCTTTCAGTTTTTGAGTAATTATAGTACGAGGATATATTTCATTTTTCAATCGATATACCGACAGGGGTCCAAAAGGATTGGATAACGGAATTATTCGTCATTTTTTATGATCTTTCCAATAGTATTATCTGTTTTGTGGCAGCGCTTTCAGTTTTCGAGTAATCATAGTACGAGGATATATTTAACTTTTCTGTCGATTACCGACGGGGGCCAAAAGGATTGGATTACGGAATTATTCGTTATTTCTTATGGTGTTTCCAATAGAGTTTTTTGTTTTGTGGCAACTCTTTCAGTTTTCGAGTAATTATGGTACGTGAATATTAAGACACTTGCCCTAAGGCTCTTCAATGTCACGGAATAAGCTTGATCTGCTTATGTCATCGATGACATCGTAATGGCATTCATTCACCTATTTGATTTAATCCCAGCCAAATGGAATCTTATTTGAATTGAAGGGGTTATATTTTTTAGGAGTGATTCATTTTTGAGAAAGTAAATTCCTTTTTGTGCCAAAGAATTGACCTCTGTTTTCGACAACAAACATGTCGAAGTTCATATCTACAGGGTCAAATCAATTTGTTTGGCTGTAATAGACGAGAAAACAAATAATTTCTCGACGCGACCATCAGTAAACTATCAGAAATACTTTGAGTGCCAAAATTTATTGTATTTCGCCAAAATGAAGACATACAGATGAAATTATATACAGGATGTAAACAATTTGTTTGGGCGTAAAGACGAGAAAAAAAATAATGTCTGACAAAACTTCAAGCAAAGTATCCGAAATACTTCGAGTGCCAAAAATTAGTAGGCTTTGTAGGAAAGAAGATACAAAGAAAGTCATATATAGAGGGTCAAATCATTTTGTTTGGCCGTAATAAGCGAAGAAATAGCTGAGAAAAATAGCTATTTGGAGTTTGATCAAAATATGGGAAAATCTAATTTTTCGCGCCACAGTCCTATGTAACTTTGTCAGATAAACATTATTTGTCATATAATATTTTTCAATTATCTCAACGGATTTCAAGTTATTTAATGATTTATGAGTTTGAAGATAATATTCTTTAGTTTTGCGTATATTATTGATAATTTCTTGTACGTATTTTAGTATAACCAGTATTTTAACTAGTAGAATTAATTTATTTTTGAAATTAATTAATGAGGCAATGACGAAGAAATATAAATTTCCCATTATGGATTTGGTGGATTTCTTTAATAAGAATGCTGAATCAATAAATTGTCCAATGGAAGATTTAGTTGTAACCAGTCCCATTATTGAGAGTGCTGCACGGCATATTTTTGATTCAACAAATAGTAAATATCGAAAGGCCATATTCCGTGTACTCAAAAGAAACACTGGCAATATGAGAGAAATGATAAACATTTCTGCTCCCAAATTTGAAAGCAAGGTTGTCTCACGAAGCGAATTTGGCGATTTTCAAATTTTCTTAAGAATGGTTATGATTCTGTAAATGCATTATTTCGTGATAATTATCGGTCAGATACTGCAGTTTTTGGAGAAATACGTAAAATAATGAACCAAAAAAAAAATAAACAATCGCAAAGTATTCTACTCTTTTTGCAAAAATTATCGTAATGACATCAAAATCCAAATGGCTTATTACGGCCAAACAAATTGTTTTGACTCTGTATATATGGCTTTCTATATATCTTCTTTCCTACAAAGCCTACTAATTTTTGGCACTCGAAATATTTCGGATACTTTGCTTGAAGTTTTTTCAGACATTATTTTTTCCTCGCCTATTACAGCCAAACAAATTGTTTAGACCTTGTATACAATTTCATTTGTATGTCTTTATTTTTGTGAATATCAAGAATTTTTGGCACTCGAAATATTTCTGTACAGTGATGATCGCGTCGAGAAATTATTTTTCCTCGCCTATTGCGGTCAAACAAATTGTTTTAACCCGGTATATATATAATCTTTTGTATGTCTTCCTTTTTGTGAAATATAAGAATTTTTGACATTCTAAATATTTTGGGTAGATTACAGGATTTATTGTAGTTAGAGTATGACTTTATGTTGAGCACTGTATAGAACAAACACATGATATTCCCGTAGGATTATGTTACACACCGGAAGGACTTCAATCATCAGTAACTGAGAAAGTAGAAAGTCTGACAACACCGCTCGCGTTTGCTCCTCTATCCCACATAAAATATTCCCTTCACATTAATTAGTTTCCAACCTAACCTCAGGATTTAAACCACCAAGATTTGTACTTCAGTTGGTTCAAAGAATTCAACTGAAAAACATTAATGAATTTTTACTGTCTGCCCAGTATTCTCTCACTCTGTTGAACAAATTTGTTTTTCCGATAACCAACTATGTATATATACTTTTCTGGTGATATTTTCCGTAATTATTAGAAATCTTAAACTCAAGTGTTGATAATTTATTTACAATTTTTCAAAAATATTTCGTTTTGCTATATATCTAGTATATTGTAACATATCTGAATTCAATATCAACCTTTTTATCTGATCGATTACCTATATGCAGAAAATTTCAGCTGTTATTTGCATTATTAAAGATACACATCTACTTGATTATTATGAAATGTTCAATAAAACTCAATGAAACATACATTCTGTTGAATCGTGTCAGACTAAGTAAAGAGATAACTTATTGAAACGATATCTTGAATGTATATTAGCTTTTTTCAATTTAAATAAATAATTTTATTCAATTATGGAATCACCAGTACATAAAAATAACGATGGCATTGATATATGAAAGGTACAATAATTATTATAAATAATAGCACAGAGAAAACAGTTATAATTATTCTAGATCTTTGATCTTTTGCAGCCTTTCATATTCAGTTTTTATCGACTAGTTATTTGGATTTTTAATATATTTGCATTATCCTCATCATGTGATTGTTTCTGAAAAATGTAAATATAATACCGTCTACTGTACTTGCATGGATGAAAAGAGGGAAATTTCAGACGAAATATTTTATTCTGCATCCGTTCTAGATTTTATGCGTACAAGAGGAGTTTTCTTCAGGTCACAGAATTTTAGACAGGCGGTTAAAATAATAGGTATGAGTAATTAATCTTCTAGAAAATGATCATTGACCAATCTCAGTCTGAAATTATGTGTAACCAGTGGGTACTTGTTTGAAGGTGGTTGACAATGATCCGTGGTGTATTTCGTCAGTTCGGACTTGCATTGTCTAGTATAATATAAATTGATTTGAAATCCCTGAAAGAATCTTTAAAAAATTAAAAAATGATTGAACGAAAAATTACAATTCTATTAAAAAAAACCGAAATTACAAAGAAATGACATAAAAGCAACAACCAAAAGATAAAGAAATTAAAATAATAATACAACCTGAAAGTTAAAATATTATTAACAAGAAATGAAAATTAAAAATTAAAAGATTCCAAACCAAGTTACGTCACGAAGTTTCGATTGTTAGTATCCACAATCGTTTTCGGGTGATACCTGGCCTTATTCCTCCGAGATCTGACTGTTATTTCTTTGAAATTTCAGTTTTTTGTTTATTAGAATTGTTATTTCTCGGTTAATAATTTTTTAATTTTTTACAGATGCTTTCAGGGATTTCAAATCAATTTATATTATATTAGACAATGGAAGTTCAAACTGACGGAAAACAGTGGGAATTTGTATTATGTCACATCCCCCAAGTCTCCTAAATTATGACATTAATAGTTATTTATGTATCAAGGGAATTAGGAGGGCCTTAATTACCGATGGCAAAGTTTGCGTCCCGAGGGCCTCTGGCCCGAGGGACAGCAATTGCCTGAGGTTATTAAGGCTCATTAATTCCCGTGGTACATAGATAATTTTATTTCTGACCGATTTCAATAAAATTTTGTTCATTTCTGAAACGGAAAAGTGTACCAATTCATTACCTTCCCGGTATATTTGAATCAGGTACCGTTGATTATAGTAGAGTTTTCTTGTTGCTAGGTTGTTGCTATGTTACTTGTTTATAAACAGAACTTTGTTATCAAGCTGTGTTTGCGGTGAAAACGTGTTTTCTACCCCAAATATAATGGAGGATATTTTGAAAAAAGCTGAACAAGCAAGAGAATCATTAATTCCATCGAAAAGTGAAGCCGTATACCAAAAAGAATACAAGATATATCTGGACTGGCTGACACGGAAAAATGTTATGCCAAAAGATGTCACTGAAACTGTATTTCTGGCATATTTTCAAGAACTGGTAAGGAATTTTCTATGTTTTTCGGTAAATTTGGTAGTAATTGTGTTTATTCGTTTCAGTCAGAAACGTATAGTCCGAATTCTTTATTGACTAAATGGTCAATGCTAAAATCGATGGTGACTATACATGAGAAACGAGATATCACCAAGTTCAATGAACTACAGGCTTTTTTGAAACGGAAGAGTAAGAGTTATAAGCCGAAAAAGTCTGCTGTTTTATCTCCTAAAGATGTTATCAGATTCATAAAGGACGCTCCTAATGATATTCATTTATTGCATAAGGTAATTTTTTTCTTATTTTCCTTTTAGTGTGTATTCATTTCCTTTTTTTTGTTATAGGTTGTTTTGATTATGGGTTATTTTGGAGGATGCAGAAGTCAGGAACTTTTGAAGAAATTGTTTCCAGTGGCGGAAGTAATTTTCAGGGAACATTTCATTGTACATTTATTATTTGTAATGACGTGAATAAATAAAATATGGTTCAGTTTTCATTTCTATTTATTTTTACTTGTGAAAGGTAGAGGGAATTATAAAATCTATAATGTCCCAAGGGAGTTATGACCCTCTTTATTGATAGCGTAACTATGACGATATAAGCTTATAATATCTCGGTCAGAAATAAAATTAGCTTTAAACCAGGAAAATTTCTTCGTATTTCTGAAACGCTTTGAAGAGCTCTCTCTCCTCGACAAAATTGGACTCAAATCTGATTGTGAATTCGACTACGCCGTACATTCGCATTCACAAATAGTTCACCTATGTCTTTTGAAAGAAAAATTCGATTTAAAATTAGACAAAATTATATCCTCACTGGAATTTAACTATTGATTACCAAAAATTATTAGATATACTTACCGACATCTATTGAAGAATAGCTCAAACTCATTCAAGAAATACCTTGTCTTTGTATACAGACTATCCCGTATATATATGAAACTACCTTCAATAAGATGTCACCGTCAATAGTATTTTGTGAAAACAGTTATATATTTAGCTTTTGTGAACTATTCGAATTATAACCATAATGAACAAGTTCAAAAACCATTCTAACAGTTAGGATTTTCTAAAACACAACATGATTTAACCAATTATTGACATTAGGATTCCTAATATTTATCAGGTACCTTCAAGTTTGAATAATTACATAATAGAACAATCAAGAATGAAAAACCTGCTTTTCCGGCGTTTTATATGCAAAATCAATGAAAGTTGGAACCTATAGAATATACAAATTTCAAAAGAATGCTAGAAATCTACATTTTTGAAAAGTTCATTATAATTTTTTCACATACTTGACACATATCATAATATGCTTTGAAATATTGAATTAACTTTTTTCCTAGGTCTCCGAAAAAACCCAAAAATTGAAAAAAAAAACTCCAGATACACTTTATAAAACACAAAATCTGAAGCAATGAAAAAACTGTTTTGTTGAATTGACATTTTTTTCATTACCTCTGAAACTAATTCCACTATAACTATTTTTACAAAATTTCAGAAAGGAAGCTGCATATCAATGAAATTGCTACATTTATTCATATAGTGATAAGAAACTAATTCTAATTTCCGTAGTCAGTCAATGTGACATATGAATTTTTAGAAGTATCTACTCCCACCTGCTAAGGTATCCTGGCAGAAGTGATATGAAGTATCTATTTGACTCTGGGTACAGTGCTACCAATCACTCCCAACTGAAGTAAATGGTTTTTTGACAGATTCAGCACTGCGCCCAAACCCAAAACAATCTGTTGCTTGGGGAACCTGGAGGAATTAGCTCCAATATTTACAATTACATTTTGAAAGTGCCAAGCATGCACCAGTGAAAAAAAGTGAAAAAATAAGTTTTTGTACTTTTTCTCTATAATTTCAAATTGAATATGTGACACTTTTCTACATGATAAAAAGTATCAACTTTGTTTTTCTCATCGGCACGTCTTGACCTCAAGTTAGTAAGTGCATTTTTTACCTATCTGTAGAGTATTCTTCAAACAACAGCACAGTAATTTTGACTTTATCCCCAACAATATTCCAACAACAATTTGTTTTAGGTTTTTGAAAATGATTTGTGATGATATTTGTTATTTGTGCTCTGAATACATCTTGTTTATTTTGATTCACATTCGATATTAAATTTTCTATGTCAGCTAATAATTTTGTGACTTTTATATCATTTGTATCAGGTGGAACACTGAATTTGTGAACTAAAGAAAGAAAAGCTAGAATATCCTCAGGAATATCACAATTTGTTAAATTTTTGAGCCAATTATCATTCACAGATATTTTTTCTTTCATTTCATTTTTGATTGAGATGAATTTATTTATGTTACGTTGCTCTTTCTTCTCTCGTAGTTTTGTCATCAAATCGAATTGCCTGGATAAGAGTATGAAAACGACGATCAGATAAAACCGCTGCAAAAAACTCTGGGGCGGTACCATCAGTATTCCACAATTCATCTGTATTCAAATGTTGAGCTTGTTCAACTCCTGCTAAATAAAGTACCCCTATAAATGAATTTATTTCATCAAAATCGGTAGGCAAACAATCTCTATCGCGTTGATATGATGCTCTCATTATTCCAAGTTGCATATTAGTGCATTCAACAATATGGCTGATTATTTCATCGGGAAAAAACAACTTGAAAGTATCTATGTTGGTTTTTGAATGTTTGGCGATATTTGTGACTCCGGGTAATTTGGTAACAATGTTTTTAGAGCGCGCTTTTGAATTTACTCTAGTTTTGTGTTTCAGCCACTTTGTTTCACCATCTTTTGATAGAAATGAAGCAACTTCAGTGGTACAAATGGTTTCTACATGGTCAGAACTTTCTGATAACTCTTCAAGATCAGACTGTTCCGTGCCGGTTTCATGCTCACTATGTTCGGATAATGCATCTTCATCTGAAACGTCACATATCACACTTGGCGAATTGTCATCCAGCTCTGAAACCTCCCATAATGCCAATAGTCGTCTTTGTTCCTATTCATAAGACATCTTGAAAGACATATAATGGTATATTTCGACCAAGCCAACAACTCGCGTGTTAGATTTCTTCTAACATTGCTGACTATGATGTCACAATCACACTGCAGCAAACGCCAAAGTACCGTACCAGACGTTAATATCGGACATAGCACTCAAGAAAGTGGCAAACCATAGACACGTGTTCCGGGCTTTTGGTCCATCATCAGTATGGTGCTATAATTTCCTGGACCCGTATGTCACGCAGGTAGCTATAGCTGCCTCCGTGGTGATTTTGATAGTTTTCTTGTGAATACAAGATCTATCAACTGAAACCACAAATGTGCGGTTGGCTCCTGTTGGTGGCTCCGTGCATTTGTATTTCTATCTTTTGGTAACCAAGTGTTGCCCATCCTTACACTTGGCTGCACCATACTG